>BHFT01000419.1:0-22210 GCA_004320025.1 Laticauda laticaudata
AAATGATTTACAATATATTTCTCATTAGTTGCCCACACTAATGCTCGCCCTTTAATGTCAGTAGCCTATCAGACTAGGTTGCAAACACCTATTCTTGGTCATTTGTGGTCTGATTAAATCCTTGTGCTACTAACCTGGCTTTATGGGTCACAGGTCCCATCTACACCTGTCTTCAGTTTATTTAACCATTTTACATTCCTCATCGCATGTCTGACCTGCGTGGTAACTTAAACATTTTCATATACATCCAGCGTTTTTTTTAACCGAATTTCAGTTCCTTATCCACTTTGCTGTTCTGCCAAGCGGCCTGATCCTTAGCAGGGGAAACAGTTTTAATTCACATATAATTTACCTTGGACTGTATATCACTTGGCATTACAACACTAGCCTGTAGCTAATCAGACGTGCGTCATGTTACTCGGGGAACGTTCTTGGTAACACAGGGCTTGCTGGTGGACTTTCCTGTGCCACCTGCTTCCTGTTCTTCTATTTCTCTCCTGTGCTGCTTCTACTACTTCCTCCTGTTCTATCCCTCTTCCTCTTTTAAATGGCTATTAGGGTTTACTGATTTTAATACTTTAGGGACTATTTGGGTGTCCAATAATAATATCATTCGCCAGATTCCATGTTCCAGTGTTCTATCCCACCCACATTGCTCAAAAATTTTTGCATATAGCATACAATAACACATGAGCTTATGCCTCGGATGCCCAAAATCATTAAATTGATTTTCATGGATTGCCTTCCATAACCAACACAAAAATAACTTCTTAGCCTCTATGTTGCCCTTTCAGTCTTACCTTGTGAGGATGTACCATGCTTGGAGCTCCAAACTGTGTGTAAATAACTTAAATTTGGTTCTTCTGCCATGCAACAAGTGAATGGCCAACTTCTCCAGTTGTTGTTTATTTACTACATTAGTTAAAAACATGGTTACTACACATTATGGCTTCACCCACAGTGTTTCAGGTAAACCTGAATCAGATAACATAGGTAGCGAAGCCATGGCTTGAATGTGGCCCTCTTCTTTTCTATAAAATGAGTTATTTTGTGGTGCTGTTTAAACGTGCAGAACGTTTAATGTTCCACACCAGCAATTTAACATATTATTGGAATCTTTTGTTAACAAATTCCGTCCCATTATCATTATTAAAGTAATTTTTACTTTTTCAGTTTTTGCTCTCAGCAAACCTAGCCAGTTAAAGAAATGTTGAATGTTTCTGTTTTGTTGTCAATTAAGATAAGCAGAAACCATAGTTTGAGTAATGGTCCATCAATACTCAAAATATAACAGGCACCTCCTAAACTTGGTTTCTTAGGACAATTATGTTCAGCACACAACCTCTAAAGTTCTTTGGGCTTTAAACCCATTTAGTCTGTTGCGTGATGGCTGGATCTAACCTTACTCTTTTCTTGACTACAAGCATTACAGTTGTACAATACTTGCCATACAAGTTCAAATTTTACTTCCTCTGACAATTGAACAGTGTTGTTTGGAGCATTTTGAACATTAATTATGCCCTAGATCAGGGTGTCCCTAACCACTGGGCCCCGGACTCAGCTACCACTCCGTGGATCATTTCTGCTACCGGGCCGCAAAGAAATGAATTAATTGTGACTTAAAATATATATAAAAATATCGTTTTTGCTTACTGGGCTGTCTTATATTTGAAGACAACCACTTCCGCCCTCACCGAACTTCTGGCTAACTTCCACGCCTAACTTCGCGGACCTCAATTACTAAGCTAAGAAAGCCCCTTTACTGTGGGGAAGAAGTTGATGGTTTGCCAGTCACGAAAAAGTGTTTCTGCGTGAAACTCGCGTCCCTGGTACAAAAGGGTTGGGACCACTGCCCTAGACGTCTAATGCAGTGAATGATACATTCATCATGTGCGCTTAACATTGTTATAAACTTGAGTTAGCCATCTTCAACTTGATCATCATTTATTACATATAAATCATTTTTTTTTAAAAGAAAAAATAGCAGTAACACTTTTACTCTCTTTCTCTATTTACAGTTATCCTAACCCTAACGTTACTACCATAACCAAGGATTAACTAAAGCCCTTACTTAGATAGCAATTAAATTTCAGTTAGGGTACATATACATACGTTAAATGTCATTTTATAGAGAACCAATATCGCGAGTACCTTCACCTGATGATTTCAGTCTTCCATCCATTGCCAATGAAAAATGTTGGTCTTACTCGGTGGACATCTCTTACAAACCATTTTCTACTTTTTAGTAATGCACTGTTGATGTTTCCACACTATCAACACAGCCCACAAATCATATGTTTACAGTTGAATTGCTAGACATAGCTACTTACATTCGCTTCTGGCACTTACTGGTGTTTATCAGTAATTCTGTTGTTTTTCCCGTTCATTACAGAATTTAATTACATATGTCCCTAGTCCCACAAGAAAAAACTTTCCTAACAGTACTAGGCAGTTAACAGATAAATCCTCTGCTGTGGTTGTTCCTTCCCAGTTGCGTCTCTATCTTGCCGTCTTCTTACATGTCTTCTAAACAACCTTCCACGTCTAAATGTCAGTAATGTCAGTTTATCTCGGGGAGGACTTCCAGTGAAGATACATAAGTCATCATTTGAACTTTCATCCAATGAGGAAAAGAATGACTGTAAACTTGATGCAGTTTCTGAAAATTATTAATTCTTTTCATGTAGCTCTTGGAAAGTTCTTTTCAATGAGTTTAAATGAGCTTAGCAGCTATCTCCCACTTTTCAGAAGACAGCTGCTCTAAAGCAGACATTTACGTGTAAGAGCTGTATGTGCTTGCAACTACACTGTCACGAACAAAAATCCTCTTCAATCTCTCCAATACATAGCAGCAAGGACTCTTCTCCATAACTATGGACTAGCTGTGTCACTCAAGTGTTAGGTCCAATTATACAAAGAGTTCGTTCATTGTTCTGTTTAAAGTCAAGCAATCTTCTTGCCTCATTCCTCATTTTCTGAGATCCCAAGCAGTTTAATCTGGGTGGATTTGAACTTGCATTCCACTAAACCTTCTTTACATAGAATAGACTGCATTTCATAGACGAGGAAACATAGTTTGTCTCCATCAAACTGGGGATGTTATCAAGTTGATAGACTTGTGAAAGAGTCTCTGTGCCATCTTTACCAGGATAGTAAACCACCGACTAAACATAAACAGCCTGTCTGTAACAGATACTGTGTATTCACACTAACTCTCTGTTATCTGAGCCTGGTATGGCTGGGCGCCATAACCAGTGTTGAGTGGTAATTCCCCGTTAGGAGATGAGCTGCATACAGGGAACATATAGAGAGTAGTGTTGGCAATATACACCACAGTACACAGTAGCACTGTACAGTTAATAAGGTTTTACTTCCAGAAAGCGTTTAAGCAAAGTCCAAAATAGGCGAGTCCAATAAGTCATTCACGAGCGTTAATCAGTCAGTTTCAATCGGGATATCCAGTAACAAAGTCCAGCTGTCAAAAACAGTTACCAGTATCAGACCATTACATTAAATCCAGTAATATCAGTCAATTAGGGAAAAATGGAGCAACGCAATACTTTACAACAGAAAAGAAATAAAGATACACTCTCTTCTCTTCTGAGACTCAGACCAAAACAACCCAGGTTTCTGGCTCCATTCTTATGGCCCATTTGAACAAACCACACCCAATTGCATGCTCTTGGCATTCCCTTACCTTAAAGAAATAGTACTAAAATGTTTATCCTGGTTTATATATTTCTAACCCAAATACCTGTTAGGAGACTCATATTCGTAACAGTATAGCACATTTTTCAAGTTCAAAATTCATTCTGATGTTGTTACTGAACAGTTGAACTGTGTTGAGTATTGATTCAATTTCAGTGAGGCCTTTCGTATACAGTTTTAAATCATCCATGTATAGTCGATGGTTTATCTTGCCATGTTGGCTTAAGATTTGGTAGCCCAGTTTTGTATTTTGTAGGATTATAATCAGTGGAATTAATGTGATGTTGAACAATAGTGATGAAAATGAGTCCCCTTGGAAGATTCCTCACCTGATGTTGACTTCACCAATTTTCTTCATACATTTGCTGTTAGAACTGTTTTCCATTTTTGCATATTTGCTTTTAAAAATGTACAAATATTTTTGCTGATTCCAAAGTTTTTCACACAGGCGTTAATCCAGCTGTGGGGTTATGTGTCAAATGTCTTCTTGTAATCTATCCACACCATATTTAAATTTGTTCTTCTTCATTTTGATTTTTAGCACCATTTTGTCAATGAGCAGCTGATCTTTTGTTCCTCTTGATCTTTTCTAATTTCCTTTTTGTTCTACTGGATACAAACTGTTTTCCATCAGGTGACTGAATACTGAATTTGCCAGTAGTTTTGTAAAAAGTTTGAACGTTGTTGGCAGACAAGTAATTGGATGATAGTTGTTTGGTTCTGTGCCCTTTTCTGGATCTTTCATTATCAAATATGTTTGGCCAGCTGTTGAAAACCAAAGAATGGTTTTCTTTGCATGTTCATTTTGAAGCATTTCATCAAATTGAGTGGCCATGCAGTGATGGAGGCTGGTCAGGTGTTTTAACCTGTATCCTTGCAGTTTGTCCAGGCCAGATGTGCTTCAGTTCTTGGTCTTCTTTACTTGTTGTGCAACCATATCAGTTATTATTACAATATTCTCCATTTTGTTTCATGTTTGTTTTTGAGTATCTTTAATCCAGGAGGCAGTTTTATCATATTCCACTGGGTTTTCCCACAGTTGTTTCCAAAAGTTCAAAGTTTTTCCTTTACATGTGTGAACATTCATATGGAGTCGACTTTTATGAGGTGACTGGTAGAAGAGGTGTTGGTTTCTTCTGAACTGGACATTTTCACGATATTGTTTTATTTATCCTTCATATCTTTTGATTTGCTTTGCTGTTGTTATTACACGCTGTTTTAGTTCTTCCATAATTTGTTATTGTTTTTTCCTCCAGTTTGTATTTTTTCTGTAAACTATTCTTCAGCTTTTTATTCTTTAGTTTTCCTTCTTTCAAGTATTTCAAATTACTGACATCTCCTTGTAGTTTTTTAATTTTATTGTCAAGTCAAATTTTCCACTTTGGTGTTCCAGTGGGTTTCTTTTTTGGCATTTTATAATCCAGTTGTGCAGTTATAATGGCAGCTTTAACAGAGAAGGCACACTTCTGAGATCCTAACAGATGATCTGGGGCTCCCCAACCCTGCCTGATCCAATCTGATTTAGAAAATTATATTGGCCAGCCAGATATTATGAGAAAGAGATGGTATCTCAAGTTACCAGGGCATGTAGGGCTTTATAGGTAACAACCTGGGCTTTGAACCAGGGTAGCTCACAAAGCAGAGGTATTATATGAGCATACTGCTCAAGTAATGCTTCTCACCGCCTGCACTGGTGTATTCTGGACCAGTTGAATCTTCAGTTGATTTTTAATGGCAGACCGATGTATGATGACCAGGGTGTGACTGAATATCTGAGGCTAAGAAGAAGCTCAACTGACTAAGCAGCTAAAGCTGTGCAAAGTTCTTCCTGAAAATATTTACAAAATACAATATTATTTTCTAAATAAAATTGTCTAGAGGAGGGGAGGGACGGAGGGACGGAGGGAGAGAGAGGGAGAGGGAGAGGGAGAGAGAGAGAGAGATGCTATTGACAACTATATACTGACAGTTATATTTCATTAGCGCACTGAAGAAAGAAATTTTGATTTAATCTAGTGTGCAACGGGTGTGTTTTCTCTACTTAATTTTGTTAAATAAAAAGATTAGGAAAGAAACAATTTGTAATTCATAGATTGCTTTGTTTTAAACATGAACATTCAAACAACATTTGAATGCATTTACTCATTATTAACATGCCTTCATCTGCTGTAACTTTTCAAAGTTCTTAATGTCCTTCTGTATCTCTAGATAAATGTCTAGGCATGGACTACTTAAAAAAAAGAGTCTGGTAATTTGCTGTCCTGACATTCAACAGCTTTGGTATTCATAAATTTAATAGCATTAAGCACCTGCTGGCTTGAGTAGCAAAGCTTGCCAAAAAGGAAAGCAGGAGCATGAAGATACACTCCTAATGTGTTCCTTTTTGTACAGTCAGAATTAAGGCTGGGAGTTGATTCTCAGCACAGCAGTAGCACCTCATGCAGAGCAAGTTTCTCTGTCTTTATGTGTTAAACCCTAGAATACTACATGGAGTAATTCTTGCCTGCCAAGAAGTAAGGACATGGGGATGGAGGGTATTCTCCTGCTGTTATTGAAAATCAAGGAGCCTTCAACTCATTAGCTAAAATTTCAGAAAGTGCTGGAAGGCAGTACAAACTAATTGAGGGCAGATCTTCGTGTGGTGTAAATCTCCTTAAATGCTAGAAAACCAATGGGACTTTGCCTGGCTCACTGTTTGCTTGAGAGGATTTGGCCCAGCATGTTAGAAAGAGATTAAAGGTTCTCAACTTTTATGTTAGGGCAGCATTTGGTGATCTTCAAAAGGGTGTATTTAAAAACTCATGAAGTTAACTATTCAGAGCACTGGCTATGGGGCAATTTTTCAAAAAGTACTTAAGCAATTAAATTTTGGCATTAATTATCCATATTATTGCCATTGGATAAAGTTATTGGGAATTAAAATGGAACCAGCAATAACCAATTCCACATTATCCTTTAACATTGATAAGTCCAAAATGTCAGAAGTTTACTTCCAAGTATGCATAGACACAATTTTGATTTTTATTCATCATTAAAATGAATTCTTTATTTGTGATGTTTATTAGAAAGCTGGATTATTTAACTTTACTTGTGATTCAGACATGCAAAACAAGAGTTTTTCTCTTCAATAGAACTGGTTATTAATCACTGTATAATCCGAGAGTCTTTTTGATAAGTGCATCCAGCTTTAATTTATCTAAATCTTTTACTACTGTGTTATTTCATCTGATGCTAAGGATGTTGACTAAGAGATGAATGAGTCCCACTGGACTTGAAAAAATTATTAAACATATAATTTCACTTTAACATTTTATATATTAAAGTATCTCTCACAACAAATTCACAATTATATATTGCCAAAGAACATAATTGTACACATGTTGTCATTTTGGCATCATTGTGGCTTATCTCAGAAATTGCTGCTTCATACTTAAATTGGAGCTTTATCTCACATTGGAGAGATAGAAAATAATTATTACATAATAAGCAGGGGTGGGATTCTCCTAATTCTCACCTATTCACTGGAAACGGTTGTTAACATTCTAAGCAATTTGGAGAACCGGTTGTTAGAAGAAATTACTGGCCTAATCCTGTAAGGAAGGCAGGAAGGAAACATTCTGGTGTTGATTACAGAAACTGCCTCTCCATTAACCCTTATTATATTCTTGGCAGGACTAGACTTCCTGTCTCAGGAACCTCTCTGGAGTTATTTTTCCCTCCTTTGCNCATGACCACCAAGCCATGCCCACCACCTAAGCCACGCCCACAGAACCGGTTGTTAAAAATTTGAATCCCACCCCTGATAATAAGCATCTGGTAAGAACCCCAATGATGAAATGTACACTGTGAATCCTGCCTTTTTCTACTTATATTACAATGTCAGATGTGTATAAGTCACATGGATTGCACAGTAACATCATAACCCATATTTCAGCCCTCCTCCTCACCTTGTTTTAATGTTTGAATTAATCAGTTTTTTCATAAAGATCAAGGAAAAGGACTTTTTAGCAGTGTGCAGTATGCTATAACTTTTTGAGTAATTTTTCTTTTTTGGATTTTAATTGTCAATATAGTTATATGCATGTATATTTTTCTGTTAGTTTAGAAATGTAGCAGTGGTGGTAATCATGGTATCGATGTGCATCCCATCTTTCTGCCCAGAAGACAAGAATTTATACCTTTCTGTCTTCTTCATACATGTGAAACTTCAATCTCTTCTTATTTGTGTGAATTGCTTTCTTTATCTAATATAAAGTAAAACTATTTTATTTCAACCATAGTCAAAAGATTACAAATAGGAATGATTTTGCAGTTTCCATCGTCCACTTTCCTTAATACTGAACTACGTTAACACTTCAGCTGCAGCAGAGCTGAATAGCTAGTATTCTGTGGTGTTGTAAATTCATTATTCCTGAAGAATGACTTCAACCAAGATCTTTGGAAAACAGATTATTTTATATTCCTTGAGCTCAAATGTAGTATGGCTAAGACACACAACCTTGTTGAATAAATGTGCCCATCTCTAATGTCTGAAATTCCTTTCTTTTCAAAAGCATTGATTTTGATTTGATGGCATAAAAATATATCTAATAAATAATAATGAAGACATATACAGTAACCAAGTAGCTTAAGCCCCTGTCACACTGCACCAACGGATGCAAAGAGGACGTAAAACGGACAAAAAAGCTTTGCCAATCGTGGTTATGCGATGTTACTCACTGCCTCCGTTTTGCTTCTCTCTATCCGTCCACATCGTTTATTGACGTTTCATCCACTCGAAAAGTTTTGAGCTGCTCGAAACTTTTTGCGCGGGCAAAAGATGTATCCAATTCGTCGTTCTGCATCCGCTCCACAGTCCGCTTAACGCATCCGTACCGCAGTGCGTCTATGAAGTCTGCTAGGTCAATCCTGCTGGCGCATCCGCGCACACTCCATCCACTCCGGACGCAGGGAGGAAGACGAACGGACGCAGAACGGATGCCAGAACCGGGATGCAGAACGGATGCAGAACGGATGCCTTAGAGAAACAAAGCATTAAAACAGAAAAAAACGTTCGCAGAGGGGGACCTGAATCTCGATATTAAGATGTCTGGCGGATGCCTAGAGGATCTAGAGGATGCCAAAGGGCACCTATACTGCCATATAAAAGGGTAGCAACACATTCTGGACTCAACTTTCAGACCAGCAGCCCTGCTGCAGACCTGCCAGCCTTCATCTGACTCTCCTCTTCACAAGCATCAGTCATGGTCCCACCGTGGATCGTAACACAGTCCTTTTGGCAGCTACCATCTTCTGCAAAAGTGGAACGCCATCTATCAGGCTCTGTGACTCTATCGGGAACGAAAAGGGGCGGCCAAGAAGCATCTGGGTACATACAGACTCTGGTTCGCCAGAAAGAGCAAGAGTACGGACTGCTACAAACAAGCTGATGGTGGAGCTCAGCAGAACAGAACTAGCACTCATGATCAAAACTTCAATGGGATGCCTGCAGCCATGTTTGACGAAGTTGTGGCCCAGCGCTGCACTTGCATCGCTAGGCTTGACCAAGCAGACACCAACTTCCCGGCCCCAGCCTAGGAACTGGGTCTCAGTAAATAGAGCACTCATCTCTGCCGCCACATGGCCGGTTCTTGGACCACCTACAGGAAGGCAATGCAGTACCGGCTGGCACGTGTGCCACCCAACACCTATGCAGCATTGTGCGTAGAGCAGATGGTGCAGGCATCATCGAAGAATACATCAAGGAGGAGCCTGCCCTTTTCCAAGTGCTCTGTCCCCTCTCGTCTCAACCCAAAGTGGCAGCATTGTGGCGCAACAGACAAGACCACTGCTCTCAGTGCGTCACACAACAAGTGAGTTGATCAGAAGTAGAAATACTTCCCTCGCCAATACCGTGTGCGAGGGCCCATAGGATGGGAAGCACGTGGCCTGGCAAAAGCTCCAGCGGGAAGTACGGGGGTCCACCTTAGCTTTTCTAACTACCCTACAATGGGAGGCATGTACTTCAGCATTTCATCACTTCTCGCCCAGTTTGGAATGCATGGTCCATGCTGAACTTGCAGTTATTTCATGTTCGTTTTGCTATCTCGATTGTGCTCTTCCTGGCAGATGGGAGCTTTCACTCCTATCATCGATGCAGCTTGGTGTATTACTCATGATTAGCCATCCACTTGAATGCACGAGATACCTCTGACATGGCTACCTTCATCGTGGGTTCCTGTTTCCCAGATCGCAACCCCCCCTCCCCAATGGACCAACAAAGATTGCCCGCGCGAACCATCTTTACCTCGTTATACCTTCCAAGATATCTCGATTGTTGGGGCTTGACGCTTTCCTCCGCGGTCACCCGACCCTACCTTTCCTTTATCTGTAAGCCCCTGACACTTCCTCGCTCCTCATCCAGTGAAGAGAGATTCTTTGCAAGTACAGCGCTTGTAGTCCTCAGTGCTAGAAGGCTTCACCCAGGAGAGCCGGTTTAGTGATCGTGAGAACGTCTTTTTGCAATTCCTGGCGCAAGACAGGTTTTCCAGGACTTCTTACCAACATGACCAGTGCCCATTCTGTCGCACTTTTAGCCCCAGCGCACCAGGTGCAGGCGCGAAGGATCATAGTGACAGGGCCTATGCCTGCAGTTCGGTGTAAACAAATCTTCATGCGCCTCAGACGCATAAACCCTCGAGTTCGTGTGGTCTAGACCACAGTGCTCTGTGGAACCTCCCCACAGTCCAAGGTCTACACATGCGGACAGTTGGGGCACTCCTGGAGAAGTATGATGTACTGGGGCAATGATGGCATGCCAACCTTGTTGAGACAAATATAGGAGGGATGTCAAGTGACCCTCTCCAACAGTGGAGCCCTTCACGTGAAGGGAAGATGACATGGGCAACCTCTCCTCAAAGAACACTGGTAGCAATTCGCCAGTCGTTGGACAGCAGTGGCAGTTCAAGGACAGGATTGATAGATGCGCTTCTGCTGGAGCTGCATGTCTTCAGCCGTGGTCTTTCCTCGCTCGACACTGATGGAGATTGTGCCATGTCATGTTGTACGTGTTCCTAGCTACAATGAAAGTGTGGTGAATAATGTATATAAAGAGTGTTGCTGTATCTTATGTTCGAAATGTTGTGGATCAATATGATTACATTTTGTCTACTGAGTACAATAATGGGACCATAAGACTGTTGCACGACTGAGAGGTTGAGACTCATAAACACAGGTCCCCACTATGCTTGCATGGAGAGGTTTATCGCTATGTAGTCTTCAGGCGCTTATTACTCCTCAATATCCACACTCTCTTCTCCTCATATTACAGCGCTTATCCACCATTACGCTATGCTATTCTAGATTGTCCATCCCTCACCTCCTGTTCTCAAAGGCTTCCATACTCATTTCTTGCTATAAAGTTCTCCTCTCACAACGACCTAAATGATACAAAATAGCGACATTGCCTAAGAGCACATACGCGTACAAGGGCGTGATCAAAAATAGACATTTATAACAACAAGCTATAATGACAAAAATGCCAGTCCTCCTGTGCCACTCCTCTCTTGCGTCCTCTAGCTTTCAGGCCCAGGTGAAGGGTGACAGGTAAAGCTCCCGTGACCCGGCTCGATGCTGGTTGCTCGCAGCGTTGCGCTCTGATCCATCAGCTCCTCCATGAGCAGAACCAGCAGCAGTGAAGCGCCAACGATCCAGAAGAGCGAGCCCCGTGCGCTCAGCAGCCCCAGAGTCAGACAACCAGGGAGGTGGGAGGGCGCAGGGGCCGGGGGATGGGGGTAGGCTCTGTGTCCCTGCTTGTCATAGTTGGTCGGCAGCCCAGCCCTGCTAAGTCGTCTGCTGTGCTTCAGCATGGATTGATGGGTGTTGCGGCTGGCCGGGAGGCTGGCAGCGAACCACAGGCTGGCAGAGAATAAAGCTAAGGCTCACGGGGACGGGCAGGGCACCATGTAGCTGTCAAGAGGTGGCGCGAGGGGATGCGAGGCGAGGCAGAGCTACCCTGAAGGCTGGCAGGGAGGGTGGGCAGGTGCGAGGAGGCAGGGGGGCACCAGGGGGGGTTGGCAGGGAGAGCGTGGGCGACCAAGTGCTGCCTGAGGGCAGGGCTTGCAGGGAAGGCAGGCACCCAGAGGGCTGCAGGTGTAAGCTGGCAGCAGCGTAACGGTTCCGCGGGTACGCAGGGGCAGGCAGGCATGAAACCCGCAAGGCTGGCAGGCAGCCCGAAACTCGGGCTCGGCATCAGAGGCTGGCACGGCAGTGCGAGACAGGCAAGCTTGCAGGCAGGCATAATTAGCACACACGCGCTCCGGCCCCGGGAAGGCTGCGCGGGAGGCTTGGGGTGCAAGACTTTCGGCAGCCCCATAGGCCGGCAGGGAGGCCCTTGCCGGCAGACATGCAGCAAGAACCATGCAGGCAGGACAGGCCCAAGCAGTGAATGGTGGTCTGGGAAGCCAGGTCTTTTTTCCCTCTGAATGAGCGACCTGCTCCGGAGCTGATCGTCTATATCGGCTTTGCGGACCGGACCTACGATACATCCGTTATACATTTCCGAGAATGATAGGTCCCGCATTTATCTCCGCCCGAACGCTATTTGTTCTTGGACCACATTGTGATATATCCTTCTCCCACTTAAAATGCCTATTGTGCGCTCCGTGTGCCACCATTACATACTCGCAGTACTCTGCGCTTTCCGGTCTGTGCCTGACTGTGCACCCGGCGTTCAATCCCCGTGCATCCCTCTCCTCGCCTGAGTCCTGCGTCGTTGACCTCCCTTTCGGCACTCCCGCTTTGCTCGAGCGTTGCCCCTCTCTCTCGTCACGTGTCCGTATTGTCAGATGTGCGATCCGCTCTTCCCATCTGGAGCCTTTATGCCGCGTCGTGGGCTATTTTCTTGCCCGTTCTGCCTGACTCCGCTTTCTATCCGCGCCACGATGCATCCTCTCTCGTGGGTGGATCTGCGGTGTTTTATCACACTTCCAGTATAAAGGTGGACCAAATTTTTGCGCCACGCCTTCTGAGGAGGGTCGGTACGCGATAACAACGGAATGGAACATTTTTTCTGTCCATCTTGTGTCGTTTTGCTCGCACATTGGAGGCGAGTGACTGACAGGGCCTTTAGATGATATAAGAAATAATTAAGAAGCAAGAATTTTCAAAAGGCTTGTATCTCACCACTTATCTTGAATGAGAAGTGGGTGAATCCATTAAATTATTAACCTGTGTGAATTTGGCAAACATTACTCATACGTTTGTTTATTTTAGTTTTAAAATTTATATCACATGCTTTTGTTGTAACAGTTTGAAAGTGGGGACCATTCTAATCTCATATACTATTATATTACTATTGATCTTCTCATCACTCCTATAATCCATCCCCTCCCATTTGTAACTGTATGACTGTAACTTGTTGCTTGTATCTTTATGATTTATATTGACTGTTTACTGGTATGATTTGATTGCTTATTGTACCCTATGACTATTATTAATGTTGTACCTTATGATTATTGACTATTGACGAATGTACCTTTTCTTTTATGTGTACTGTAGAGCATTTGCACCAAGACAAATTATGTATACTGTAGAGCATTTGCACCAAGACAAATTGTGTGTCCAATCACACTTGGCCAATAAAAAAGAATTCTAATTCTAATTTAACTAGATGCGAAGTTTTAGAAAGCCATTAACAAAAAAGAATTGTTTAAATATAAATATTTAATCTTTTCTCTTAAAATAGGTGATATGTATTTTTGATTTATCTCTTGAAATAAGAACTGAATCCAAACTTTTGGGAAATACAAAGTGGGTAGATAACTTCAGAGTCAATCATGTCAGATCGTATCAGAGTTCACAAAGATCATATCCTTCAGGCAAAACCATTGAAAACACAGTTCTGTGAAAGTCTGTAGCTCTGGGAAATAATCTCTATTTAAAGATAATAAATGGTTTACCAATTCAACCTTAGCACTTCCAATCTCGCCAACTATCTATTGTGTATAGTACAGAATGTACAGTACAGAAACACAAAATGTTCATTAAGTTAGATGATTGATCAAAATCAACTGAGGTCTTCTCACAGCATATCATTTTCTTTTCTGTATGCAGTTCATCTAGTCCCTTCTCACGTACCCAAAATGTCTGTATAATTGGCATGCCAGTAAAGGGATGTACATTATATTCTGGTTTAAGAATACTATCCCTAAAGAGAATGTCTGTGGGCCTTTTCATATTGATATACTACTGTGTGTAAACTAGCTGGAAATGAAGCCTGATTAAATATCCTTTGCCAGATTTGAAACCTTTCCCTTTTTTTTGGCCATGGTGATGGTCTGGTTTTCTCTCCAAAACACATTTACTGTTATCCATGATGGTGGAACAATCCACTTTCTGGACTAGAAAAAAGATCACGGTACATTGTCTCCTATCCATTAGGCTACAAGAGGAAAGACATGTAGATGTACAAATAGACCAGTTTTCACTTTATGTTTTTTTTACATGTCCACTTGATCCAGAATCTGAAAATGTATTTTCCCCCAAAATAGGAGATTGGAGAAGGCAAAAATCCAGTGGATAGATTCGAAATGACTCCTGACACTGAAGATCACAACTAGAATTTCTATTTCGGGCTTCTCTAACAGAACTAATGATGTATTATTTTATACTTTTCCTTGCAAGTATTACTAGTTTTGTATGGTGAGTCATCTGGATGTTTTCATCACAGTACATTACAGGAAATATAACATAAATAAATAGCAAGTATGTTTTTCCTGATGGATTATTCTTTTAGCTTTAATAGATGGAATGAGGAAATTAGTTTTCTAGCAGGTAGGAATGAGGAAATTTCTTTTCAAAGAGAGGGGAAGAATGAAAGAGAAAAGATAACTACATAGGGACAGTGTATAAAAACTGTGATGCTACTAGGGATAGAAGTAGCCAAGTCCACCGACCCCTGAATGATTTCTGTATATATATGGATTGTGACAACCAATATTAGCAATGGAATATTAGCATGCTGGGGAACATGGTTATATAATCAAAAACTCAAAGGATTGGATTGCACCCTCAAAATCCCTCCAGAAATTGCCTTCAAATTCAGTTTAGCAGTAACAGCAAGGGGACACAAGTAAAGCGTTGAGAGTAATCATATGAGCAGTGTTTAATTAATTTGATTTAACTTAAGTCAGTTTTAGCTTTGCCCTATTCCTGTACAATTTTTAGAGTATGTCTCCTTCACCTGACAGGCCACTCAAAAGTCAGACAGTCTTCAGCCTGAGAAAGCAAGAGATTTCTACCCTTTTTTAAATTCATAATTTGCCCATCTAAATTGTTATTTATCAGTGTGGTAGCATATTTTGATACATGTGACAGAATAAAAATTTTAATTTCAAAAAATCAATTCATATGATTTATCCCATTTTAAACAAGATCTCAAGATCTTATAAAATGTCTGGATGTCGTCCAATACTTTCCCAGATCATGATGGTTAATCCTAGAGTTCAGACATGAAATCACAATAATGTTTCATAATAAACTTGTATTTAAATGAAAGATTTCTGTCCTGAGGAAAGTAGAAATAAATAATCAGCGGATCACTGGATTTTTAACAATCTTTGATGTTGAAGTTAATTGCCTAATGGTGTGCATATCAGAAAATAAGGCTGGCGAAGAGAAAAGTATGGCTTTATTCCATCATCTTTTTCTGTTATAAGCCAAAACATTAATGGGAACATTAATGAATAAATAAAGACATATAATATAATTTAAATCAGGTTAAAAATTAGACTGCAATTTGGCAACAATTCCCCACAATCATGCTGAAATTAAAAACAAATTATTCTGTTTGTCTGTCTATCTATCTATCTATCTATCTATCTATCTATCTATCTATCTATCTATCTATCTATCTATCTATCTATCTAATTTCCCTTCCTATCTCCCTACCTATGTAAGCCCCCAAAAGTAACTGTAGCTAGCTTATGTACTACATTTAAAAGCAGCAAGTAAAAGTAAAGAAAAATCAACAAACAAATTGAATAAAAAATAAGGGGGATAGCACATACTTTCTTAACAAAATATACAGTTGGGGAGCAGATTGCCATATTGTTACAAAATTGATATTTGCAAAAAAGAATTTAAAATTTCTGGAAATTTTGAGCAAAAATGCTTTTTTTAAAAAATGATAAATCTACTGTAGTCCATAAGAGTTTTCTAGATCTTTATTTCTCTACTTAATATTATGAGAGGCATTGGCCTGCTGCTGATGGTCTGGGTTTTTTGTTTTTTTTTAACTCTGTAGTCTAATTTAACATAATGGTATATCCTCTTATCTGTAATTTGAATCATTGATGATATAAGTTTAGGGTGGGATCAAAAAAGATATGACAAAGACAAGAATAAACTAAGTGTCATGTCATTTTTTCTCCCTGGCATTTATTACTGCTTTCAGTTTCAAATAAATATGCAGGGGATAGTTATGGTACTTCAATCTAGAACTGCCTCCCACAGATATTCAGAACTAATTTTTTTTTGTAATGTAAAGGAAGCTTTCTGAGATTTGAGTACATTCAAGATTGGACTAACAATTAACACTCAGTCTACTGGTACATAATTTCATAATATTGAAAAGTAGTATCCTTTATTACACTACAATTGAAGCTATTGTAATTGACCCTAATTTGAATGTTATAAATTGATGATAGAGTACATGTAAAATGTGAACAAACTGTTTTCTCTAGCTTATTATCTACATTTTGATTTTGAGATGGCAGTGTTGGTGGCTTAAACACCTAAGAATCATGTATGTAGCTACCCAGGTGGTCAAGAGAAAAGGTTTATGAGGATTTTAGTTCAAAACATCTGGAGGCCACTTTGTTGTCTACTTTTAGTTTCTAATAAGTGATTACCATGTAATCTATCCCCCACGATACAGTGTTTTGAATTGTGCACAACAGGGGGGCATATTTCTGGTTTCCCTGATGTGTTATTTACCTCTGAGCTTTTAAGACCACCACACATTCATTTACTAAACGATCAGTTTTCTTATTGGCTCTAAATTGTGCCTAATTAAAAAATCTGACCCCTGCAAACTAGTCCTCTTCATAAGGAGACAGAACATAAACAGGAAAAAAATCAGCTAATTGCGGCAAAAACTGCATTTGTGCCACTGTAATTGGACCTCAGCGAAACAAATGAACCCACTGGGGATTCCCTAATGAATGTTTAACTGCAAACAGTAGTCAGGCACTTAAGCAGCCTGGCTGATGGTCCCTAATGAAATCAAATAAAATCAAATAAAATAATCTGGCATTTTTACTAACCAGATTTCTTGGCAGAGCAACATGAAAAATAATACATTAAGCATAAATATGGAGAGCTATGGGTGGTGGGGGAAAGCTGATATGTGCACATTTCACCCACAATTTAAAACAGCCACTACTTTCAGTGATACTCATGGATTTTAGTGAACTTGAAATGTTTATGCATCACATGTTGGCTTCAAGGAAATAAATGCTCAGTTAAACATTCAAAATTCTTTTTAATTTTTTGTATAAATTTGCCAGATATAGAAATGAGTTCCATAAAAATGAGCTATATATGCTATAGAAAATACTTTATATTCACATTGATATGCTAGTTATACTTATATTTAGTATGATATGAACTACCTATGCTAAATATATGTTTTATGACTCAACCCTCTTGTCATTATCCAACAGAAAAGGAGAGAAAGAATTAGAAACAGAGCAAATGGTTTGAATGCAAAGTTTAAGATTCAGTTTCTGGCATCTTCAGCTTCAGGGGGAAACTAGGGCTCACCAGATGTTGATGAACTGTAACTTCCATTAGTGCTGTCCAGCATAGCCTATGGTCAGTGATCCATCAACATCTGTATGACAGAAATTCTATACCTACCCAATGTTTCAAAAAGCAGATGATGAGAAAACTCTTTGGATGGATTTTCTAACTGGAGCAGACAGTGATTGACTAGATAGATACACTTTTAAAACAAAGTTTTACACATCTATTGATAGCTGGTGTTCTTATCACTAGCCCCTCTTAATCAGACTTGTCCAAATGTCCTCACTTTTTGACTGACAATGTCTGACCCTTTTTTTTTCTGTTATCACATTTGTTTTGTGATGAAGAAACGTATATCGAATAACAGAATCATACCTTGGATCAATTAGAAGATAATGTAATGCAGTGGTGGGATTCAACCAGTTTGCAACAGTTCAGGAGAACCGGTTGTTTACCTTCTGAGCAGTTTGGTGAACTGGAAGTTGGAAGAAATCATTAGGGCAGAGAACTGGTTGTTAAATTATTTGAATCCCACCACTGATTCCCACAATGGTGCCCAGCTGCTGTTGTAATGACAAGGCAGTCGAGGTGTTTGATCATGATCAACTGAATTATGATGAACTTTATCGGAGTCTAGTCTTGTATTTATTTATACACATTTTTAGTTATCCTTCATCATTGGTTAACTTTGGTTACTGCTTAACTTTTGTTCCTATTTAGCATAATAGTAATTAACACAATTAATTATCTCTAGCTAAAGTCTAACATATGTTTACTTCCTCTCTCTAATCCTCCGTTTGATTGCTACTTGTTGCCTGAGTATTTGCTTGTCAAAACATTCTTATCTGAGGTTTGCCATCCAGACAGGAACATTCCTGCAATTACAACTCTACATATCCTCGTTTTTTATTTTAAATGGAGGATTCAAAGATTTATTATTGTATCGCAATTGTAAAGGATTAAGAGAGGGGAAAGCAGGACAAAACAATGCGAATAAATTTCAAATACACTGAATAAAACAACAGGTTGCAATTAGTACAATAATAATAATTATAGAATATAATTAATAATTAATTGATGTAATATAATTAATTATAACTTGTCTGAGCCAAGACCAATCAGAGAGCCAATTGGTTAGCCACTCAAAAGTTGAGTAATGAGCATAGATATTATTTTGAATGTATGATTGTAAATTGGCAAGTTCATTCTCAATAGTTTTATTCAAAGAATGAAAATGCACAGCACATCCACGGCATCCAACTAATATACAGAACCCTCCCTGATGGGCTAAAAGATAGTCTATGGCAAAATGCTGCTGTAAGACATATTGATTTAAGTCTTCTATTTCATGCTGCAAATCACGAATAATAGCAACAGTAGCACTGATGGATTTTTTAAGTCTGCAGTGAGACCAAGAATAGATCGTCTGTTTTTTTGAGCAATTATGCCAGGATAAGAACCGGGAGTAAGGACTCCTGTAATGGCCCCTGCCAATTCACGGCTAAATGTAGAACCAGAAGACAATTGTGTGTCAATAATGACTTAATCATTACATGTAGGCCCCAGAAAGGATCGCCGCTGTCAAGTTGATGGGAGCATACCTATTTGAACAGGTAGAGTAAAATAACCTATAATTGTACATTGATAATTCTGAGGATGAACATTAGTAGCATATTTATCAAAAAAGAACCACATATTAGGATCCTTAAGCTGCCAACCAGCACATACGGATCCTGTATTAGATTGATCAGAGGCATTAAAAATAGGAAAATTGTCAGGAGCTATATTAATTCCATGCAAAGAAGAATTAAAGGTACCTGATAATCAATAGTAGTCAGAACAATAACTATAATTCCCTAGCTTTTTTAATATGTGCTGAGCAGCATCATAATNCCAATTATGAAGCCAAGTGTGTTTAGCATGACAACAGAAACACAGACCCCTTGTAAATTGACTAACTTTCAAGTAACTCCAACGGACAGAATTCATTTGCATAGGGGGTGTAGAAAATAGCCAGTGGTGAGAAATAGATTGTAGCTGTGAGACAATAAATGTAGAAGACATGATCAAGTTAGGGGTATACTTAACTTTTGTTGCTGTTCAGCACAGTAATCCATACAATTAATTATCTCTATTTAAAGTCTAACATATGTCTACTCCCCCTCTCTAAACTTCCTTTATCCATAGATTAGTGACTTTGTTTGCCTGAGTTGTATTTGCTTGGAAACATTCTTTATCTGACATTTGCTATCCAAGATTGGAACATTCCTTCAATTACAACTCTACACCTGATAAACAATAAATGGTAAGATTTCTTTCTAACAGTACCAAGACCTAATGGTATATTAAAAGTAAAGTATTTCATAGCCAGCATTTGAAACAGGTAGTACTTGCAATATTTGAGAAAAACTTTGGGATTTAATCTACTATTCTGAAACCTTAGGGTGTGGCATTGTGTTGTAGTGTTTTTTTGGCCTAAGGGTGAGAAAAGCCAATTAAAATGCCATAAATGGATTTGCAATTTTCATTTCTGGTTGTTACTCAGAATACCTTCTAAACTAAAGCACAAAATCAACTTTTTAGCAACCTATAGTACTTATGCAAATGATTTTAAGAAGCATTGTCTTTGTGGCTATCCAAATAAACAGAGAGAAAACATGGAACAATTCTCTTCACTGGACAAACAAAAGCCAGAAAAAAAAAACATAAAAGCTTAGCCTGAGCCAGAGTGCAAAATTTACTCAACGGTTCCCAAGAATGCTTTCAGGACAAAAAAAAAAAAAAGAGTGGGGGATGGCTTAGACAACTTTATGACGCTATTGATGTTGAGCCATTTGAGATTCCTGGCAGGCTTACGTTTGAACTGAACTCAAAGCAGCAAGGAACTGAAGTCAGGATTAAAGAATGTTCAAAAACTGAAACAGAAGTCATAGCAAGAAAGAATACAATGAGCAATCCGTTCTAGAATATGGTCCCTTTTCCTAATAATCAGCCTAGAAGCTCAGGCAAGGACAAGCCACATAGAAGTTCCATAGCAACTTGATCCAATTTGATTGGTTGTCATATTATTGCTTTCTTATATCAGATGTTAGATTTGTTGCAGATCCACTTAAATCTTTATTCATGCCAAACTACACAGCAATGAGAAAAACATAGATTTTTATTTATAATAGAACATATAATCATAGGACTGGAGTGGATCCTGAAGGTATTCCACTGATTAATTTTTCTCCATGTCAGAAAATTTCTCATAGACTGGATTTCTCTTGAAAAAGTTTTACTAGATATTACAAGGATGAGAAAGTACTGGGATTAATATATATTGAATTGAATTAAGTAATCAGAAAATCAAACTAGACTCACAGTTTAGATCCACAATAAACCTAATTTACATATTAATTGAAGACAAAACAATCCTAAGTGGACTGGCAAATGAAATTCAAAGATTGGCTAGGTAAAATCTATAACAGATAGCAACTGTGGGTTAAGCCTAAAGTAGAAGTTCCAAGCACCGGGAAATCTTAGAATGATAATAATGACTGAGGCATCATAAAGCTCACAAATCCTGGATTTCAGAGGGTAGATACAGACTCACCTGAAACTATGATAGAACATTGGCCTACTTATATTAAATATATGCAGTGCATTCAGAAAGTATTCAAACCTCCTTCACTTTGTTACGCTGCAGCCTAATTCTACAGTTGTTGAAATTCATTTTCCCCTCATTAGTTTATACTCAGTATCCCATAAAGACAAAGTGAAAACAGAATTTTAGAAATGTATAAATTTATTAAAAAGAAAAAACTGAAATATCACATTGGCATAAGTGTTCAGACCTCTTCATTCAGTAATTTGTTGAAGCACCTTTGGAAACAATTACAGTCTCCAGTCTGTAGAAAGGGAACTTCATGAGGACAGTGGTGTCACCCAGAAAGGAAAAAGCCCAAAGGGAATATTAGGCCAGCCATGAGAGAGATCTACTAGTAAGGTTAGAAATTTAAAGGCGGTACCTCACCTTTCTTTCAAGCAAAAGCTGTTGATGCAAAAGGCTCATGAACTCTCTTTACTACCTTATGCCGCCCGGTGCTGGGTCCGGATGTTGTCCTGGACAAAGAAGGTCCATGCAGCTGGGAAATTGATCTGGCGGGCTCCGGTCGGTGGGCAGGGTTGGCTGGAAAATCTTCATGGGTCACCAACTTGTAGAAAGACTGAAAGTACCTTTCTTGAGGGGTTCGAATTTCCCACTGGGAGAGCTCTGGTGCAAGGATACCAGACAAACTGCTTGAAAGCTGGATCTTTTTATTTTCAGGAAGGCTAGAAACGCGTGCCTGTGTTCCTGGGGCTAGCTAGCTATTAGAATGATAGAGTTCCCAAATTTTTATACCTTTTTTCTCCCACTTTGTGTATATGTTTGTTAAGTGTTAAATGTTTAAGGTTTAACATTAAAATCTGTCAGAGTTTGTTTTTTCTTTCCGCGCAGAAGGCAACCTTAACGAGGCGCGAAAATAAAACTCTGCGGGGCAGCTTGATGTATTATTGGTTTTTTCCTCTAATCTCTTTTAGTTTTGATGGCTTTTTTGTAATCTTTCTATTTGTAAATTCCTCGTCTTTTTGGCTGGTTTGGTATGTTATTTAATTGCTTGGTTTTTGTCTAGGGGGCGGCCTTTCAATTTCTTTTATTAGATTTTTTTTCCTATGCAAGTTTGTTTTATGGCTG
>BHFT01000420.1:0-11815 GCA_004320025.1 Laticauda laticaudata
TTTTAGAGCGGATAACAACAGATGGAGCCACCCCTAAATTTTGCTCGTCCGCTGTGTCCTTTTTGCATACGTTTTGCATCCGTTGGCCAGTGTGACCTAGCCTTTAGATGCACAGAAGTTTCTCTTTTATTCATCATAGATTTCTAAACAGCTCTGCTTTTGATCAAATAACAAAGATTTTAAAAAGGTTAATAAGATGCAAGAAGCAAAACTGCTCAGAGTCAAGGGCACTGAAAATAATTCATTTAATAAAGTATGGATATATTGATTAAATGTACCTAAACACACATTTTTTACTTGAAATTAACTAGATTTCTAATCTGCCAAGAACAATTTTAGTGCACTTCAATCTAATTCTCCTGGTGTGGTTTGGACTAAAAAAGAATGCACTGGGTATCTATGGAGATTTTCATCCAGGACATGGTTGTTCCAAAGATGCTTTTTCAAGAGGCAACTGGACATTCTTTTCTTTGAAAATATTTCACTTCTCATCCAAGAAGCTTCTTCAGCTCTGACTGGATGGCGGGGGATGGAAGGATTTTATTCCTTGCAGACAGCTGGTCATTTTGTATTCTTTTTAGAAAGCCGTTGAGGCCACTTGGAAGTTTATCTGTGTCCTCAGGGTCATCTGACTAGTGCAAGTGGGTGTGGAGCTTTCGGTGAAGTACTGAAAGGACTCTGTTGTAGATTGGAGATAGATGATATTGTATCCTCAGCCCTCTAAAAGAATGCAAATGACTAGCTGTCTGCAAGGAATATAAATCCTTCCATTCCCCACAATCCAATCAGAGCTGAAGAAGCTTCTTAGATAAGAAGCTAAGTTATCCATATGGTTGGCTTAACATATTGACTTGAATCTCAATCCACTGAATTTCTTCATAAAATGGCTAGGTAGTCTTGCCTAGGATTTCAAACCCGCTTATACTAATGCTATAACTATATTATACTGTCAAACAATACTGTTACTGTTTGGATTTAATGAAAATCTTGGGATTTGGAGACCATCTGGAAAGCAACAGGTTGAAGACAATTGAGAAGCACTCCTATACAGTATCAGTAACCATCTTAAAGAACCATTGTTCATCAGGTGACTGACCACATTTTGGCTTAGTAAAACAATGAAGGGGCATTAACATGAAATTGTTATTCTTCAGCTCCAAAGATATCCCTTGGATGAAAAGCAAAATGTCTTCAAAAGAAAAAACAAGAAAGTCCAATTTGCCTCCTAAAAAAGCACCTTTAGGACTAGCTACTGTTAATTTATTCATGACAGCCTTTGAAACACAGTGTTGGATTCTTGTACTGTTCACAGTTTGCTTGAGAAGAAATCAAGAAAACCAGCTATTGCAAGGAAGTTATGTGAAATCACATAAAATAAATGGGCTGGTCCAGCAAGGATCATAAACAATCAAAAAGCAATAGCAAATACAGGTATTTTATAAGACAAATTAATTCTAAGCATTAAAAATATATGTTGTATGTCTGCACAAAAGTGTGTTCATTATTTTGTATGTACTAAACTTTATATATGCCCCAAATCACAGAAACGTAACTTCTATATATACTCTGAAATATGGCTCTTTTTTGACAACGAGCAAATTACTTCACAAATGAACTCGTTGCATAGTTAAAATCATTGCTTTTAAAAATATTATCATATATAAGATAGTAGTTTATACCAGTGGTTCTCAACCTGTGTACCACGGAGTCCTGGGGAGGCCTCAATGTTATAGTAGGTCTGGGAGTCTTGAAGAAATGTTATGATTTAAATCTTGAGTTAAGTCTGGGAAGTCAATAGCCATGGTTCTTGTCCACAAAAGATATTTAAAGGGGATCATAGTGAAAAAATGGTTAACAAGCACTGGTTTATTATATAGAATTCCCAACTCTAAATGTATAAATATATTTACTACATTCAAATATGTTGCTGATCTTTATTTTCAAACTGTTATTTAGTTTTCTGCTGATTTCATACAGAATCTACATCTAAAGCCTTTTTAGCTATTGAAAGGATAAAAGCTAACTACAAATGAATAGAAACTTGACACAATAAAGAGGATTCATATCATAAGCCTCCAATATAGGCTGAATTCATTAGTGATATTTCTCAATTTTACACTTTTCCCCTAAAACAAACATCAAAGTTTTAGTTTAAACACCAGCTACTGTCTTACCTTTTAAAAATTGATCAAACAGATCCAAATTTTTGATGCATCACTGCAAAAGACTTCTAGTTCCAAGGTTAGGATTATTCTTCTGATAAATACAACATTTTCACAGGGTAACCATTTTCACTGCAAAATGTCATTTGTTTTTTGGGCTAAAATATTCAAGAGTTTAAAATCAGATCAATATCAAGGTGCAAAACGGAAAGTAAAATTCATTTAAGGCATTAGTTTCTATGCAAACAAATTGTAATATTATTTTTAAAGTCATTTATATTTATAAACTAAAACTAAGCAATACTAACAACTCTACAAATAGGCCAGTACCTTTTTCACATCAAAAGCAATTGCCTAAGAAATTAGAAGTAGAATTTACTGCTTTACACAATCCCTTCAATCATTTGTAGTTCAGTTTAGCATTCCAATAAAAAGTAAAATATTAAATGCAACCTTCACAAGTAGGCAGGGTGGGCTAGCTTAGAATCTCCTTCATCAATTCATTGTTATTATGGTGGTTTGTCACACATCCATATGTTCAGAATGGATCTGGCATTTTTGTCTGCCTATTGAGTCCTTCTCAATAATCCTTCTAGGATCTGGAATAGACAGGTGTTGATATTTGATCAGTGGTACAGATATTGTTGCAGAATGAAGCTTTACTTTTTTCAAGTAAAATTGTCTTTTGCAACTGATTGATGGTGAATTTGTCAATGCCAGTGGTGTTAAAGTTCAATTTTTGAGGGATTGCACCCAAGGCATCTGATACAATTGGTAGCACTGCTGCTTACTTTTGTGACAGTCATTCTATTTCGATTTGAAGACCTTTGTAGTTTATTATCTTCTCCAATTCTTTTTCTTCTCTTATGTTGTCTTCAGGTATTGTCACATCCACAATGCAGACTTTTTTGTCCTTCTAACAATTGTTAAGTTGGGGTGCTATGTGACAGGTACCTATCTTTCTCTTTAATTCTGCTGTCTCTTTTGTTTTTCTCTTGTATTCTGCTGTCTTAAGTACTGCCACACCTACTATCCAGACTTTTCAGTCTTAATCTTATCAGTTATAACTTCAGCTGTGCTGTACATTAGTTGGTTAGTTTCTTGCAGTGAACTGGTGCTTTTATTTGATATAACACTACTGGCATCTTTTAATGCTTACGCTTTCTGTTTCTTTAGAACAAGCTTCAACTTATTTTGTTATTTTTAAACTATTCTAAATGGTCAATTATTATGATTCATTGCACAGTCAGTCATATCTTCAGACTGGATTTGGGGTTTTTGTTTACCTATCAAGTCCTTTCCAAGATCTGGGATAGGTAGATCTGTATGTTTATTGGTGTTATAATATCATTGCAGGATGTAAACTGCTCTAAGTAAAGCTGTCTTTTGCAATTGACTGATGATGATTTGGTCAATGCTGATAGTATTCAAGTGGTTCACCTGTTATTTTGGCATTGCACCCAAGGCACCTATTGCTATTGGAACTATCTTTGCCACAATCATTCTATTTCTTCAGTTCTGCCAACTGTCCAACTAGTGAGCACCAAAAAAAGAAAGAAAACATTCTCAGGAGCTTTGAATTTCCAAAAGTAAAACTTTATTGGATACACCATTTTGGTACTGAAGAACCAAAACCAGCTCTGGTTTTCTTGCACAATTGCTTGCTCAGCTTTCCTTCTTCCTCACCCCTGGGTGATCACATTGTCCAATTATGAGACATCCTTTTGTTATGGGAACAGTCTATCTCCTTCTCAAGCATCTGTAGTGGTGACCTTGATGATTGCCAGGGTCTCATGGTCCACACACACATTCTCAATGTTCTGTTTTCCTCTTCTCTCCCTCCAGTTCACTGGCAAGTTGGAAAGCATAAGGTTTGAAAGAAGCAAAGTGGTCAATCTTAACAAAGTCTTTTAATTTTGTTATCTTTTTCCATTCTTTCTCTTTTATTCTGTTGTCTGCAGACACTGCCACATCCACTATGCAGACTTTGTCTTTCTTATCGACAATCATTAAGTTGGCATGTGACATGTGACAGATGCTGTGTGTTTGAATTCTAAAGTCCCAGAGCAATTTAGCTTCTTCATTTTCTATAACTTTCTCTATTTTATGATCCCATCAGTTCTTGCTTGCAGGAAAATGGTATTTCTTGCAGATTTTTCAAGATACTATTGTTACTATTTTGTCATGCTGTTGCTTGTATTCAGCCTGTGTGATCTTCTTGTAGCAGCTAACCAGGTGGTCCACTGTTTCTTCAACTTTTTTACTTAGACAGCAATTTCTGTTTGTTGTTATCTTCTCAATTCTAGCTTTGTATGTTTTGTTCTTAAGGCTTGGTGGTCTTGTGCAGCCAGAATTAGCCCATCTGTTTCTTTCTTTAACTGTCCTGCTCTTAGCCATGCCATCTTCTGTTATTATCTGCTTTATCTGCTATTTTGTTTAATGTACTGCCCATGTAATGCTACATCTTCCCATGGCTTCTTTCTCTTCTTCATGTGATCTTTCTTGAAGACCAATTATTCAGTATTGTTGACAGAGGAATCAATGCAATGACAAACAGTAGTGGTGATAGTGAAACTCCTTGGAAGGTTCCTCTCTTTGATGTAAACTTCTCCCATTCTATCCCCACTGACCAGCAACCATGTCTTCCATTGTGTCATCAACCCTTGCACAAAGCTTCTGGAGTTTTTACTAACTCCTGTTATTTTTAGGCCTTGATCTAATCTTGTGACAGGGAGTCATTGCGCTTCTATAATCAATCCATGCTACATTCAAATTGGTCTTCCTTCTCTTGTAGTTTCCCAGAATCATCTTGTCAATCAGAAGTTTATATTTTATTTCTCTGCTGTTTGGGCGATTTCATTTCAGCTGTAATGAAAACATGGGAAAAGCATATTTTCAACTAACTGTTGGGTTGCATTGATTATCACACCAGTTTGTAATTTGAAAGTTGATGGTAAACAGGTAATTGGCTAGTAGTTGCTCAGTGTTGCCCCTTTTTCTGAGTATTTCATTATCAGGTAGGTTCTGCCAGATGTTAGCTACTCTTCAATTTCATCTCCGTGCTAAACTGGTTGGCAAGAAGTTGGGTGTAGACTATTCAGATATTTCAGCAAAAATCCATGGGATTCATTTTCACCTGGTGCTGACCAATTCTTAATGCTCCTTGCCCTTTTTATACCATTTCTGTTGTTACTCTTTCTTTCATATTAGTTTTTTCATTTCATCTTCTTTTTTTTATTCTTATCTAGCATCTTTAACCAAGCTGTGTTCTTGTTGTATTTGGCTTATTTCTTGTCAGGTACTGACTGATTCACTGCAGTTTCTCCATTGATGCATTGGTAGAAAATTTTTTGATTAGATTAAAATTGGAGATTCAACCTATAATTTGCAATTTGAGTTTTATATCTGCTGATTTTCCTGACTGCAGCTGTTATTTGTTGTTTTAATGTTCCCGGTGCTTCCTTGAGCTTCCTTGTTTCTAAGTGTATTTTATGATTTGGTATCCTTTGGTCTTCTTTATCTTCAGCTTCTTTTCTTTATCTGTTCTAGCTTGTTTGCATCTGATCCCAGCTTGTTGATCTTATTTTTCAGTCCGATCTTCCATTTTGGTGACAGGTCATTTGGCTTTTCTTCTTCTTCATTGATTTTGCATCCCAAGCATTCAGCTATATCTGCATCTATGCTGTACGTTAGCTGGTTTTTTTCCTTGCAATGAGCTGGTGTTTATACCTGATATTGTAGCATTGGCATCTTTTAATGCTTGCAGACAATCTTATTCTTTGGACTGTTCTAGAAACTCAGTAATTGTTTCAATTCTTTTATTTCTTTCTTTAGAGATCTTTGTTCTTTCTGAGACAGAGAAGAGGGTGCTTGGTTTCCTAATAAAAACTATAGTTGAGTATCTCTGCTGGGTTCCTCTAATATGTGAGATGGTTGGATCTGGCCCACAGAGCCAATCTGAAAGTAGCGAAGGACTGGCCGACAGCATCTCAGCCTGCCCAGTCTAAGCAGGTGCCAATCTACAACCTGGTGACGGCTATCCGGGCCAGAACGTGGCAACTCTTAGATCTGTGGGGCCATCCTGGAGCCAGCAGGGGGCTGTCCCTTTCCATCCCGAGTGCATTGCACTGGGCAGCGAGCGCACATGGGCTTCACAACCCTGAAGACCCTCCTGCCCTGCAGGCTGACTTCATTCTAAGTGCTTCTCTTTCATCCAGACTGCAGTGCTCACATGCTCATGCATGCCCAGGAGTAGAGTCGCGATGACAGTGTGGTCTCTAATGGGCTCTAGGTTGAGTCTAAAGTCCAGGTGCAGAAATCTATGCCATCTGTGGCCCAGATGGACTGCTCGGTCGCGTGTGTCAGCCTTACTGTTTGAGGGCAGGAACAAAGCCTTCAACTGAGCGAAACCCTTGCACTCATATCTAGCCCACAGAGCTCACTGATCTGGGAAATAATGAGACCCATTCTACAGCGGAACCCGCTGTCACTTAAGCAAGGAGGAGGAGAGCAGTGAGGGTTTGTGCTGGAAGGTTAGCCAAGCAGAGAGTAAGTCGGGCAAGGCCGGCTGGCTTGGGATGGGGGATCATGTTGCTCAAGTGGCTCCTGCAACCACTGTCAGCAGCTTGGGTACCCTGGCTCCATCAGAGCTGAAGAAATCAGTAGCGCAGCAATGGGATTGCTCTAGAGATTACTAATCACCCAATTTGCATGCAAATACCCCACTTGCATACATGCAGCCTCTGTGGAACAACGTTCATTCCTCCCGTGTGGAGGTGTAGCGAGCTCGGGATGGCTGGACAAGGGTTTTGTTCAGTTGAAGGCTTTGTTCCTGCCCTCAAACAGTAAGACTGACACACACAAGTGAGCATAACACCTGGACCAGAGACGGTGTTGCTCCTTCTGCTATGTCTGCTATGCTCCTTCTGCTATATCTGCTTCTGCCCCTTTCTCCTCCTCCTGGCCCTACTTACTTTTCCTCCTGATACCTCTTTTTCTTCTTCCTCTCCTCTTCTTCCTCCCAACTTTCCCTCTCCTTTCACTCTCCCTCTCCTGCCACCCCAACTGGGCCCACGCTCCCTTCACACATCTCTCCAAGGCTGCAAGAAATGTAGCAGCCCAACTTGGAACCAGGGGTCCCCTAAAGCCTCATTGACGGGGAACAACCCCCCAAGGTATGTGTGTGTGAAGATTAGTTTTCTCTGAGTGCAAACAGAGGCAGGGGGAAGCTATTTTTAAACACTACTTCTCCAAGGGAATCCCTTTCTTGTTTGCACCTTTTCCAAGACCACTGGGCTCTATTGGACTTAAATTGAAGTTTTTTTGCTTTTGTTTTGATGCCTCATTTGTTTTGATGCCTTATGGCAACATTCTGCCTGCTTTTTGGTGTGTGTATCTATGTGTGTGTGTGTGTGTGTGTGTATGTGTGTGCTTAAAGGGCTTTCACCACTTGTTCCAAGCCTTTGCAAGCTGAGACAACTGCATGCTTTGGATTTCTTTGCAATGCGTTGTGCAATGCCAAATCAGTTTAGTCTGTCTTGGATTTTTTTAATAGTTTTTTTCAGCACTTTCTCTTGCTATCTCTTCTTCCTTCTCCTCTTTTCCCTCACTTTCCTTCTCTCCCCTCCTGGTATCCCAACTAGGCTCACCCTCCTTTCTTCATGTAGCTCTACAAGTTTGCAAGACAAGCATGGTCCAACAAGTTGGAATGGAAGAAGAGGGGAGAAGTTACCTTTCCCTCTTATGGCTGTGTCTCCAAGGGAATTCCTCGCATTTGCACCTTTTCCAAGACTGCCGGGCTTGCATTGTGCCGAGTTGGTTTGGATTTCTCACCCCCCTCTCCATCTCTTTGCCCCTCCTTCCATTTTGAATGATTTTCTCAGCACTTCCTCAATGTGATGGGTCTTTGTTTTGCTGGAAGGCTTAATTAGAATTATCTTTTTCCCCTCCTTCCTTAACACTTTCTGCTTCACCGGGTGTTTGATTCGGGGTTCCAGTGAAGATCTCTCTGTGTCTTCTAATTTTCTTCCAGAGCAGAAGGTTCTGTGAAGGCTTTTCCATGTCTTTATTCTGATTTTCCCTTGGAGCAAAAGAAATCCCTTTCTAGTGAAGTCTTCCCTGTGTTTTTATTTTGATTTTCCTCTGGAATCAGAATCCCACTCTTATTTTAGTCCATGCATGTCCCACCCACTATTTAAGTTACCAGTTCTGTCTGTGCCTCTTTCCCAAACTGTACACTGTGTCAGTCATAGTCAGTCCCTTTCCCTCCCACACCCTCCCTCCCTCTCTTCCCCCCTCCCCAACACACATACACACAGATCCAAAAATGTCTTCCATGAAACCGGACCTTGGTGCCAAAAAGGTTGGAGACCTCTGAATTAGATAATGCAGGATCCCTACAGGAGAGCCCTTTTAGGATTATGTATTAATAGAAAAGCAACTAACTTAGCTCTGTTCCTAAATGCTAAAGCTGTTGTATATAAAAAAACAGAGGCGCTCTGATCAACTTTCACAACCACCATTTTTACAGTTTTGCTGTACTGTTGTCTGTGGATATCCCCATTAAATGCAAACATGAGATATATTGAGCCTAGCTTGTTTTCAATCTTTTAAGTGGCCATAAACTGCTAGCAAAAGTGTCATTTGATCACAAGGCAAGGATCTGTTTGCATTTGACTATCCAAGAAGGGACAGGAAAGGAGAAAGGAAAAAAGGAAAGACAAAGAAAAATAAGGAAAAGGGAAGGAAGAAGAAAGGAGAATGAAGAGGGAAGGAGAAAAGGAGGGAAGAGGGTCTGAATAAGTCCTGCTTTAGCATGTGGTCACCAGCAGCCCCCCTGCCCTTTTGTCATCCCCTTGCCCCCTCTTCCTGACTTTTCCTGGTGGTCTCCCATTCTATCGCTAAGAACGCTTTGGTTAAAAAGCCAGGTTTCCACACAAGGAAAGGAAGTGAGTGTCCTTCTGACCCACACACTTTGCCATCCTGCACATCCCATGAGAAACCTGGCCAAAAAAAGCAAGCAGAGAAGCAACATCCTTGAGGAGGTTAGGGCAGCTGGGAGTCTCCTTGGGAAAATGTGGCTGGGCTGGGCTGTGGGGGTCCTGGTGCCCAGGGAGCTTAAGGGCCAACAGGGTGTTTGCTGTCCACTGCCCAGGCCTCCAGGTAACTGTGCCACCATCCTGGGATTCTCCGCATGGCCTGAGAATGACAGCGAGGCTCTTCTGGTGGACAAGGGTTTGGCGCTCGCTTTGGTCTCACCTTTATCCGCTGGACACAGCCCCTCCCAGGCCAGCACAGGCACCCCTCGACATGAGTGACATCAAGCTGGTCACTTCTAACTTTGTATTGTTATTATTTTCTGTCAATTGAAATATATGTTTATTTTTATAATTGTCTTTCTAATTTTATATAATTCAAACTGTAAATAATTCAGGAATACATCACTACCTAAAATAATAAGCCTTCTTATATCAAAGTTCATGTGAAATTTCTTCAAAAAAAGGGAATCACCATTAATTCATAAGACTACATAATGTAAATTAATATTGACCCTTGAGTATCTCATATTCAACAATGAACTGAACATAATTACTTACAGACACAAAATAACATTTCTTAAATTAGGACTCTCAATTCAAGATAAGTTGTAACCACTAGAACCCATGAAAACTGACAAAGGAAAACAGATTTTTTTTGGTATGCCTGACTTGTATAGGCTCAGATTTAAATCAATTAATACCATATTGAGAAAAAAATTCAAAATCCTAAGATTTTCATTTCTCAATAATTACCAACATGTCACAAGACTAATTTTCTCACCCATCACATCAAATCATAAATTCACAATTCCACTTAATTAAGTGTGCTAATTATTCCACATATCAGCCATGTAGGCCATATATTTAGTGAGAGACAGAGGATAAATTTGCCTGCTGGGCAAATTTAAATGGTGTACACTTCTGACATGCAACATAGATGGAATAGTTTATCTGGTAAGAGGCTGGCCTTAAAAATTGGAAAAATAAATACAGTATTTTTCAGAGTGTAAGACACACTTTATCCACCCCCAAAAGAGGGTGGAAATGTCTCTGCATCTTATACAGGAAATGTTGCCAAAGCCCCGCCCACCCGCCGGCCTCCACCCTTCAACCTCTGCCTCCTAGCAATTTGCCTCCTTGCAACAAATAGCAAATAACCTGGTCAGTTCAGCACAGCCTGATTAGAACAAGCAGCCAATTGTCAGTTGCAATTGCCTCCTGACAATCAGCTGTTTCAAGCTGCAGGGATTGCCATCACCTATTGCCACCTCCACATGCTCCATTTTCAGTCTCCGCATCCCATTTTCTGCCTCTGTGCACCCCATTTTTGGCCTCCGCACACCCCATTTTTGGTAGTTTCCAATTCAGAATGAGCAAAAAGTGGGGTGCAGAGGCTGAAAATGGGATGCAGAGGCCAGAGAAACAGCTGATCGCCTGGGGGCCAATCCAACCAACAATCAGCTGCTTGTACTAATCAAGCTGTGCTGAAGCTGACCAGACTGTCTGCTGTTTGTTGCAAAGAGGAAAATTGCTAGGAGGCAGAGACAGATTTTTTTCTTGTTTTCCTCCACAAATGCTAGGTACTTCAGAGCATCTTATACTCTGAAAAATATGGTAAGTAATAAATAAATAATCTTATGATCCAATTCAAAGAACCATAGGGCAAATGCAATGTAACTGCCCATGGTCACATAAGTGGCTTTTAAGCAGGGATCCTTAGGCAAGAAGCTAAGCTCTGCTCTATTCAATAAAATAACAACTTGTTTGTATATATTATTGTTCCTAAATCTAAATAGCTTATTACAGTTTACCATCAGAATACAACTTTCTTGCCTTTACAGATTAAAACGTGACCATTGGCTTTGGCTTTAACATAAATTTGCTTTGCTTTTAAGGATTAATTTAAAGCTGGCTTCTCAAGATATATTATTTAATATACTGGCAACTATAAATTCAAATAGATGTTAAATCTAGTAGTTCTCATCTAACAACGAACATATTGGATGCAGCAATCGCATAATTAAACTTTTTAAATGTCAAAATATAGTGTCACTAAACTTAATGGTTTTGCACATCAGTTTTATTTTCAGCAAAGTGTGCAATAAAGTAATGCAATTTTTGTGATTAATATGATTTTTTTCAAGTCTGAGAGATATTCTGCATATACTTTGAGAGGTTGTTTACACTCATTTTCATGGTATTCTAGCATTCAAATTATCAAATGACTCTTTATTTTTCAAGGCCAGCAGGCTATTCATGTTAACCTGCTCAATTTCCTATTTTTTATTTTTGCTTCCAAACCGCACTAGAAACTTCTGTTCAAATAAATAAAAAGTGTAAGGATAGTGAATATTGCAAACAGAATATTACAAATTTAATCAAGGTGAGGATTATTGCACTGTATATCATTTATTAGATAAACATCAACAAATTGTATCTTGTCATCCATTATTTATACATTGGATTTTCTTCTCTAAGTCCCATTCTTAAAAAAATATTCTCCTAATATCTAATCAGCAGACTGATGATTTATGCAGATACTAAAGGCCCTGTCACACTGCCCAACGGATGCAAAACAGACACAACGGACGAGCAAAATGTTCCATCCGTTGTTAT
>BHFT01000421.1:0-111648 GCA_004320025.1 Laticauda laticaudata
TTTCTTCAAAAAAAAAAAAAAGGACTGATCATATTCAGTGAATAAATAGAGCTGAAGCCACTCTAGGACAGGTCAGATTCGTGTGCACAGATTGCTGCATCAATTGCACATTAGACTTCTTCCATATGATATTTTGCACTCATGTTTTAAATCATATGCAGAGAAGTGGCTGAAATTGCACATTTAGTACTGTCAAAAAGGCAGCTCTAGAAAACAGTTGGAGAATCAAATTTTTCCTCCTGATGCTTCAAAGTGTTCTGTTACTTTAAGAGGTTAAGGCAGGGCTTCCCAAATATTTTCCTGCATTACCCAAAGCTGCTTATCAGGAAGTCTGATCAAACTTTGAGGACTGGTCATAAGTCCCTTTCTTTAGTGCCATCATAACTTCAAGTGGTTGCTGAATGTTAATGTAACTCAAGGACTACCTGTATTATGAAAACAATATCACTGAATGATCTTTATGTCATTTCAATAAATTACCTTTGGTAATTTCATTAATGTTTGTCTTAACAGGAATACTTTGGAAGATTTTTTGAATATATCATGTACATATGGCAATCTTTAAGTCAACTTAAATATCCCAGTTGTGATGGGTAATGGGTCCATGTGTTATTATCCAAAGAAAAATTACTTTTAGCCAATTTTGGGTAATTTGTCCTGCTTTAGGAAGCACTGGGTGAGGGCATCACAAAGGGGAAACCCTACTGGCAATTGCATTTTAGCAATCTTTCTCAAAGGGACTGTTCCATATTCCTTTTGGCAGGGAAGGTAATCCATTTTTTGTAAAGAGTCAATTTGTCCGGCCTTATCTTGGAAGAGGGCTTGCTTTGTCATGTTCAGAATAACAAATATTCCTACCTCTGCAGCTGATTTAAAGAACTATCTTTGTTTGCAGGATAAACCAGGAAATAACACAAGATGATGGGATTTGAAGAGATTATCAGACTTTGAAAAATAGAAGCCATTCATCTTATGCCTTAAATGAGAAAAGGGTACACCTGAAGAACTATATTTGACTCATGGACTAGACTAGAGGGTGGGAATTTTCCATAATACAATATGCTAGATTATGTTTTTCAAAACTATTGGCTATTTTTTTCTATCTCCCTCCCTCCCACCCTTTCCCTCTCCTGCCCTCTCCCTCACTCCATCCTCTCCTCCACTTCTCCTCCTCCTTCCTACCTTCTCTTCTCCTCTCCTGTTATCCCCTCCCCTCCCCCTATCTCTTCATCATCCTACCCATTCCATTTCAAGAAATTTCTGGATAGTTTACAGCAAAGAACAAAATTCCACAACATCAAAATTAAAAAAAAATATAATTCCAAACCATAACAGTTCTGGAAAAAAGCAGTCTTAAATGTTTTGCAAAAGGCAAGGGATGAAGGAGCTAAATATTCATCTGGGAGAGGATGTTCTAAACCAGTGGTCATCAACCAGGGGGCCGGGGATCCCTGGTGGTCCATGAGAAAGTTTTGGTGGTCCACCAAAGAGGAATGTCATCCCCCAAAGCAATCAATCAAGGCTGTGCGGGAACACAAGGCTGCACTGCCCACATGGCCCATGGGAAACACAAGGCTTGCGTTGCTTGCATTGCGAACAACACCAGATAGTGAGAGGAGGTGGAAAGGGCGGAGGGGGGAACTTGCCCCACGCACCCCATGCACCTTGTCTGGCCACTGGCTTTCTGCTTCTTTCTTCTGCTTTTGGCTGCACTCAAGGAAAGCAGCAAAAGGCTTTCTTTCTCTCCCCCAAACTGCCAAAAATGAGTCTTTAGGACCCTGCAAAGCACCCTGCTCTGAGAGGCTGTGCCAGGGTGACAAATCTCACAAAGACTTATTTCTGGCAGAGTTTGGAGGAGAGAAAAAAAGACTTCTGCTGCTTCTTCTGCTTTCCTTGCATGAAGCCAAAAGTCTCTCTCTCTCTCTCTCTCCCCCCCGAGAATGGAGCTGGAGATGGTATCCTGCGATCCCAAATAAAGAATGATCAATCAGTAAGAAAATGAGATGGGGAATTTTCCTGCAGAGTTTTTTTGGGATTTTCCCAGGGTCTCTGGTCTGAGGGATATAAAATTATGAGTTTGGTGGTCCCTGAGTTCCAAAAGGTTGGCGATCAACCGCATCAATTTTCTCAAGGCACTACCTGATGTATTCTGGTGTCATACTATATAAGGCCTTATAATAACAATAATCAGCAATTTGATTGAACCCAGAAGCTTACTGGTAACTAGTACAGTAATCTTAAAGATGATATTAACTTGCACTCATGAGGTAGTCCTCGAAGTTGTTTGGTGGTTTCATTCTGTTGAAAGTTCCATACAAGATGGTGGCACACGTAAATACTGCGGCTTTGAACTCCTGATGTTATAATGGAGTGAGTGGGAAAAAACTAGTCTATACCAGCGGGGAGTTACTAAAGATTGGATTTTCTAGTTGACTAGATATTACCAGTGACTTCATCTCATAATATATTGAGTGATGTAGTAAGACTGCCAAGTTCTCCATGGATTGTTGTTGGGCCTGGGAGGCAGTGTTGACAGTGAAGAGAGATGAAGCAGAAGTGGGGATGTAGAGCTGGTTTGCTAGCTCTGTTATGGAAGCAGCCTCACAGACCAGCATTACCAAATATTTTTCTCACAGTGCTAGATCCTTTGTCAACAAAAGCAATGAACTTGAGCTATGGATGGTGGTGAATAAGCTCATTTGTGACTGCTGTGTGATGATTGTTGTAGAGCGGCGGAATAATCTGAGGCGAGCATGGAGCAAACTTCAGCTTTTACTTTATTGTAACAATAAAGGGTTGCTGTGGCTGCCACGCTAACAAGGCAGCCAGCTGGCGGACAATAGCTGATGCTGTTTGACAGCTCCCTTTTATAGCTGGCTGTCAAATGGCATCAGCCAATGGGAACGGTCAGTGTTTCCTCTGGAAACACAGACCAGAGTGAAGACTTCAGCTCAGTCTTTTCTGAACACCACAATGATCATCGTGGAGACCTGGCTTCATTCACTTGTACTCGATGTGTCAGTGGAGCTAACTAACTGCACCACACATTGCTTCAACAGAAACAGCAACTCCGGTAAAAGCAAAGACTTTGTATTTACACACATAATGACTGGTGTACTGACAGTAGAGTTACTTATACACACTGTTCTCCAGATGTGGAATTCTTAACTGTCATTTGTCAGCCATTTTATTTACCGAGAAAAATTTCTGTTATAGTTATAACCGCTGTCTATATTTCGTTGATGCAAATGTTAGTATAGCGCTCTCTGAATTATATGACACTATTGAGAGGCAACAGCAAACTTATAGTGAAAGCACTTTTGTTATATTTTGAGATGTATTTCATGTTTGGGAAAGAGGCTGCACCAAGGGAGGCTCATTCAATTTCAGTTTCATTTATACATGGTGTATATATGGTGTGCATTGACAATAAAGGTTTGATTTGATTTGATTTGAACAGTCTCTGCATCATCTTCAAAGGCAGTCCTCTGAAGAGTGTAAAAAGTAGTCCATCTGGGGATGTGGGGAGTAGGCATGTTGGAGCCATAATATCTGGGCAGAAAGTGTTGAAATTGACTAATCAGATAGGATTGACCATGGTTTGCAATAGCTGCAAATCTGGAAGAATTCCAGAGTTATGAGTCACCTCTTCCAGGAGGAACATATTTTCATCAAGAATAACTAATGGTATTGATATTTTCAGATTGCCCAGATATTTTTTTAACTAGTAGCAATTCTGTCTTGTTAGCATTTAATCTGAGGTTACTTTGCCTCACCTACTCTTTAATAGCCTCCAAATATTGGTTCAGGACTTCCACAACATTTGCAGCTTGATTTGCAGGTTATTAGTGTAAAACTGGATATCATTCTTATACTGGTGTTATTTTTCAAATAAATGGATAACCTTTCTAGATATTTTATTTATCACCAATAGCTAATGAAGTATAAAGCCAGAAGCAATTATTGATTTATATGAAAGCCAGTGTGTTAAGCCTGGATGTTATCCTTTGGCTAATAGGCAACACTAGCCTTTGTCAGTATAATTTCCTTAGATGTTTCATGATATTCCAGATATTTCTTAGTATGGTCCCACCAATCAAAACACTATCTTCTCCACTGCCTATTCCATCTTTCTCTTCTATTAGATTTCTTAAAAATTGTGGTGAGAAAAATATAGGAGGACTCCAAAATCCATGTGAAATTGAGTCATTGTTTCAGAGATATTTCTTTACTTAACAGAGAAACAGAATGATCTTGGGTGGATAGAAAAGCAGTAGGAGGGACTTCTGACTTTTTGCTGGCTTCCTCATTGTTGACAGGGAGCCTTCCTTCCTTCCTTCCTTCCTTCCTTCCTTCCTTCCTTCCTTCCTTCCTTCCTTCCTTCCTTNTGTTGACAGGGAGCCTTCCTTCCTTCCTTCCTTCCTTCCTTCCTTCCTTCCTTCCTTCCTTCCTTCCTTCCTTCCTTCTTTCTTTCCTTCCTTCCCTCCCTCCTTCCCTCCCTTTATTATTTTACTCAATTTTGAGCATTCAGGGAATTTCTGGAAAATTTCCGTTGCCTGAAGATACCATTCTGGAGGGTTCATTCTGGGTTCTTTGCTTGGATTGTGAACCATCATTGAAACTTGTGATATTAACGGATTGTGATAAACCTTTAATCTAATTAAATTCCCATCACGTATTTAATGGAGTGTTTCTCCCACCTTGACATCTTGAAGTTGTGTAGGTTTCAACTCCCAGAATTTTCCAGCTAACCAATTATGGGAGTTGAAATTCACAGATCTTCCAAGTTGCTATGGTCAAGAAACACTGATCTAATGCATACTTCTTTAAGGCATATTCAGACTGCGACACATAGAATTTCCAGTCTATTAGTTATAAAATCCCCAACCAGAGAAATGAATCAGTACATTTATTTTCAGAACATTCTGTCAAATGTTTGTAACACTCTTAAAATGTTACAATAAAATGTTACATTTGCCACTTCCCATATTATAGGAGGAAGAGACTTTTGGATTTAGTTATTTATTTACTAAATTTTCATGCCACCAATCTCACCATCCAAAGTGACACTTGAAAGGCTTAAATTCTTGTTAAAAATAACAAGAATTATATAAAACTAAAAACTGTAATTCCACCAACCACTCCAGCATAGATAACCCTGTCAGGGCCCCAGGCTAACCAGCAGATCCAATTATATATCTCTCCAATAGTTTGGATGTATATCTATAATACCAAACAGATACCATGCATTATATGTACCATGCATTATAATGTACATTATATGTACATTATATATATATATACCAAGGAAGTATACAAGCTGATTTATTTTAAATATTTTTGGGGGAGGAGAGATCAGATTTGGTTAAAAATGCCTTCCTTTGGGCTTTTATAATAAACAGTCATAATGTTGTTCTGCATTAATACATTCCTATAGATTCCCTCCAGAATGCCATATGAGAAAGGCCAAATCTTCATTTGCTGAACAGAATACTAAGCAAGGATGTTTGAATGTTCCCCAAAAGCTGTAACGGGTTGGACTGCATCAGTAGAATTTCATCTTTGTTTTAGAACATCAACTCTTTTAGCTTTGCTGTAGGGAATTACACCCATTTTGCTTTGACAGAATAATATATTCTTTAGCCAGGTTTTCTTGGCATATTGAGATAAAAAAGGCCAGGGAACAATTTTTTGGTTAAAGCACTATTCTAGCAGTCATAGTGCATTAAATGTTTTTTTGGAACCAGTCATTATAAGAACAGGTTGGTTAGAAAGCCAAAGGGCAGGTAGTATTCTTTTGTGCTTGCCCACATGAGATTCTTTTCTCTTAAAAGCTTTTCCTCTTATTTGAAACTGTGAAGACAAATTTGTCCTGAAGTGTTATATCCAAAACAGTCTATTTTTGTTACAGTTTTTGTGAGTAGCCAACCAACTAATTTCCACAATAGAGTATGAGTGTGCATTAGCCCTACATATTTTATTTACTGATTAAGCATTTGTGACTTATAAAATGCCACAACAACTTAAGGCTGGAAGAGGAGTGAAGTTTGCAATTACATTTTCTGGGTGTTTCCTTGTACCGCATTTACTTTTCTCAGTTTCAAAGATAGCAGGAGAATGAATTAGATACAAAATCAGAGCTTATTTGTAAAATACGTTTCTGATGATGAGCAAAGGTTACTTTATGATTACCCATCTAATTATAATATGGTCAGCAAGTATCATTTTATCCAAATCAGCATCATGAAAATTATTTTAAAAGTCCTTATTTTATGCAAATATAAGTAATATTACAGCTCCAACCTTCTAACCTGTCTGTCAATAAGGCACATGCATCACATAAATCTTAGGGCTGCTCATTAAGGGTGATTCTATGCAAAGAAAAAAGGAATGGAAATGAATTAATTTAAAAGTATAACTTGGCTGATGTGTAATACTGCAAAGGTCCTGCATATGAATAGTTTTATGAAGAAAATTTTGCTAGTGACGGAGAACTGTGATTTCAAGAATACTATTTTTACAATTCCAAGAATACTGTGACAACTTCTCAAAATATTGAGCGTTCATTTCTCATTTTGTTTCACTTGGCAGATTCTTAGATGTGTGTGTAAAAATGTACTATCTGTCTAGGCTTATAAAATACTCAGTTATGACTTTATATGCTGCTTATGGTAAGGGAGCTGGCTTTTATCTAAATTCAGTTCTCAAATGATTTTTGTTAGCATAGATAAATACCGTGTTTTTCACAAAATAAGGCCAGGCTTATTTTTTTTTGAGCCCCGAAAAAACGGCTAGGACGTCTTTTGGGGGGTGAATTAATTTCTTCCCCCCCACGCACCAGTGCCGTCTCCAATAACAGCGTATGAGTCGCTCCTGCTTTCCCCCCATCCCCATAACAACAGGGAAAAAAAAAATTTTTGAGGTACCTGGGAGCGCCACATGCTGCATTTTGGTTTAATCCTGAGTGGCTGGGTGGGTGTGAGAAGAGACGAGTGAGCATCTCTGCTGCTGCTACCCTTGGTGCTCCAGCCTCGGGCTCTGCAAGTTTGCAAAAGTCCCGGTGCACAGCCCGTTCCTGCAGTTCTAAGTACCCAAGGCCAAGCTGCAACTGTCCCTCTCTCACCAGTGCTGTCTCCAATAGCAGTGGCAGCAGCGATGGAACCATGGAAGCGTTTCAGCCACTTCTCATGTGGGGGGCCACCTCTGTAACTTCCACAGTTCCCACTGCTGCTGGCCGGCTGTTATGGAGATGGCGCTGGCGAGACAGGGACAGCTGCAGCTTGCCTGGGCACTTGGAATGCAGGAATGGGCTGTGCCACTGGACTTTTGCAAACTTGCAGAGCCCGAGGCTGGAGCACCAAGGGTAACAGAGCAGAAGAGTTGCTCACTCAGCTCTTCTCACACCCACCCAGCTGCTCGGGATTAAACCCAAAACATAGCGCACAGCCGCTCCCAGGTACCTCAAAATGTTTTTTTTTTCCTGTTGTATTGGGACGGGGGAAAAGGCAGGAGTGATTCAGATGCTGTTGTTGGAGACAGCATTGGTGAGAGAGGTGCCAGCACTGGTGGGAACCGTGGAAACTACAGAGGCCTGAAAACGCCTGAAATGCTGCCAGACATCTAGCGGCAACGCCACTACCTGATATCGACCCAGGTAAGGAAGGGGTAAGGGAGCCCTCCGTGCTCCACCATGGTGTTAGGAGTGGCTAATGGTGAGGCGTAGATGCCCGCAGGCAAGTTGCCCTACTGCCTAATGGCAAGTTCCCCCCACCTTCCCCCCCAATTTCGCATGTTTAAACTCGGCCTAAATTGGGGGAGGGGCTTAATTTCATTTATGCCTAGAAAACATGGTGGGTCTTCCTATGGGGGGGGGGTCGTGTGGAGAAACATGGTATATGGTATGAAGTTTTTGAACATCATTCAGACCAGAGGTGGTATTCAGTCGGTTCTGACGCGTTCTGGAGAACCGGTAGTGGAAATTTTGAGTACTTTGGAGAACCAGCAAATACCACCTGACTGGTCCCACCCACATCTATTCCTCTGCCTCCTGAGTCCCAAGCTGATTGGCTGGGTCTTCTTTTGTTGCCTGCATCAGGAGCAATGGACTGGAAAAGAGGTCGATGGGATGGGGTGGGAGAAGGAATGGAGATCTTCCCCTGCCACACCCACCTAGCCACACCATAACCCACTATCCACAGAAACCCATAGTAAAAATACAATTGAATCCTACCACTGGTCAGACCCTACAGTAAGGGAGATACTTTCTAATACAATGTATAGCAATCAAAGTGTGTTTACTTTTGAATGCAATTTCATGGGAATTAATGAGCGAAATTCCTAAAGCAAATTAATAATGGGAAGTTTACATTATCAAAAGTTTATTATTACAAATATGACTGAACTATGTCAGAATGTATTTGGCAAATCCCATGTAAAATGCAGTAGCCTATATATATATTAATAATATATATTAAATATATATTATATTATATATATATCATATATATATATGTATTGGATCTTTGTTATTCGGTTTCTCCCGTGTAAAATTGGAAGTATCTAGCAACATTTCGATGAATGTCTCATTCATCATCTTCAGGCTTTGTTTCTTCGGCTCTGTGCTTCTCAGAGTAATGTGAGCCTTGCAGCTGCTTCTCCTTTTAACTGCTAGTGGGGGTGTGACTTGATTGGGTGGAGGGCTTGGCTGTGTTCTGATTGGCTGGGGGTGTGTTCTCATTGGTTGGGGGTTTGGCTGTGTTCTGATTGGTAGGGGGGTTGGCTGTGTTCTGATTGGCTGGGGTGTGTGTTCTGTTCAGATGGGGGCTTGGTTGTGCTCAGGTTAGTCTGAGTTGCTGGGGAATTTGAAGCTGGTGAGCTGTGATCCTGTTGTTTGGCTTTCGCGTTCGTTGGTCGTGCCACATCTTCATGGTGGGGTGTCCAGCTTCGCTTCTTTGTATGGGTCAGAGGGTTTGAAGCGGAAGTTGGTGCAGCTGCAGTACGGCTTCTGGTCCGTGGTCGTGTGCTCATCTTCTGTGTGGGTGTGACTCTTTTTTCTACGCGTGGAAGTGTGGTGGTAGCATCTTGTGTGGCACTCGTGGGTATGGGGTCTGGTGTCATTCTTCATGTTAGGTACTCATTTATAATGAGGGTGGGTTTCCAAAAGGTTGGTAAGGCGGGAGGTATCACCTCGTTTATTCAGTGCAGTGTGGGCATTTTTTCTATCTCTAGGGCTTCTCTGATTATTCTGTTGTTGAAGTGTTCGGTTTTGGCGATAGTTCTCTGGTATTTTAAAGTCGATCTCATGTCCTGTGGCTTTGAGGTGTTGGACCAGGGAGAGGTCAGCTCTCTTTTTGATTGAGTTCTTGTGTTCGTTCAATGCGTGCACTTATTCTTCTGTTAGTTTGTCCGATGTATGTGGTGGGTCAGGCAGTGCAAGGGATTTCGTATGCCTCTTGGTTTTCCACTCAATTTTTGTCTTTAGGGTTTCTTAGGATGGTGGATATTTTTCGTTTGTGCAGAATGCTGTTTTAATGTTGTGTTTTTGGAGGATCTTGCTGATTTTGTCTGTAGTGCCTTTTTATATGGGAGGAGGGCTTTGCCGTTCTCTTGTTCTCTGTCTTGGCTTTGGTTGGGGTTTCTTTTTGAATTAGGTGGGTAATCTTTTTTTGGAAATCCATTGGCTGTTAGTACTATTAGTGAGAGTGTGTAGTTTCAGAGTTTTTAAGTGTTGTTCATACAGCTAAGCATTTTGTTCTGGAGATGAGTGTCCTCGGCTACGGAATTGATCTGTGCTTGGTGGTGGTGTGAGAGTGCATTTTGTGAGATAGCGGTTTGTATGTGTTTTCTTCTGGTAGAGGTGTGTCCTAGGGAGCCATTGGATATTTTGTATACTAAGACATCTAGGAAGGGAACTTGATTGTTGGCTTCTGTTTCCATGGTGAATTGTATTTGGGGTGTAGGTTGTTTGAGGTGTGTGAGGAAGTTGTTCAGTTTTTCTTTCCTGTGTGGCCAGATTATGAAGGTGTTTATCTACGTATCTGAACCAGAGTTTTGGGTTTGTGATCATATTTTTTTAGAGGCTTGTGTTTCAAAGTGTTCCATGTAGAGGTTTGCAATGACAGGTCAGAGAGGGGTGATCCCATGGGTGCCCTTCTATTTGTTTGTATTTTTGTCCATTGTAGGTGAAGCATGTATTTAGATAGGCAGTAGTTGGTAAGATCTAGGATGTACTTGGGGGGTTTGTTAATTTGTTTTTGGAGTGGCTGTCAAGGCTTCTTTTATAGGCACTTGGGTGAAAGAGGGATATGACATCGAAAGCTCCACTAGTAGGTCATTGGGTTTAAAGTTTTTGTTTCTTTTATGATCTCGATGAACTGGAATGAGTTTTCTTACATGTGAGTTGATGGATTCTGTACAGGGCTGTAGTTGTTTGGTGAGAATTTGGCTAAGTTTTGTAGAGGTGAGCCTATGGAGGCTGACTATTGGTCGTAGTGGGGTCCTTCTTTGTGTATCTTGGGGAGACCATATAGCTTAGGGCATCTGGATGATTTTTCTCTGGGTATGATTCTTTGCTGGATTTCTTCGCTGATGGGGGAGGCTTTTATTTGGGTTCCGGTGGTTTTTTCTAGGTAAGGTGGTGGGGTCAGTGTTTAGGGGTTTGTATGTGGGGTCTTGAAGTAGGTTGGTTAACTTGTTGTGGTAGTCAGATGTATTCATAAACCACTGTCGCATTGTTCTTGTCTGCTCGTAGGATTATTATGCTGGTGTCTTCTTTCAGGTTAAGTAGTGCAGTTTGTTATTCTTTGGATAAGTTGCTTTTGGGTGGTTTGCTAGTGCAGAGGAGTGATGGTGATTTTGGAGTCTGATTCTGTAGCATCTTGGGCTGGTTTTGGTCAGGCTGATTTCAACTCCGAATATGATGGTTTCTGTGGGGATGTGTTTGGGAGCGACAGCAAAGTTGAATCTTTCACAAGGACATTGGTTTCAGCTTCGGTGAGGATTTGTCTGAGATGTTGTGCACTGTTTGTTTCATGTGTGGCTGTGAGGGGGGAGGAGTACTGAATACAAACTCAATACAGGAAGCCTGATGATGGCAGATGAGATTCTGCTGAAACGTTGCTGCAAACACACACACACACACACACACACACATATATATGTGTGTGTGTGTGTGTGTGTGGTTATAATATATATATATATATATATATATATATATAATATATAATATATATTTATATATAATATAAATATAATAGTATAGTATATGATATATATATATAATAAAAAAATCAGGCTGATGATTGGCAGATGGGATTCTGCTGAAACGTTGCTACAACTTTAACAGCACTACAATGACGTGGGATAATACGCCAAAGGAAGCTAAACAGCACACATGTAAGTACCCCGTGAAAGCTTAAAAAAACATATATAGTATATATATGTTTTTAAAGGCTCTCGCGGGTACTTACATTTGTGCTGTTTAGCTTCCTTCGGGTATTATCCACGTCATGTAGTTCTGTTAAAGTTGCTAGCAAACTGTTTCAGCAGATATCTCATCTGCCATCATCCACTTCTGGTATGGATGTGGTGTTGCACAGTTCTCTCTGTTTTCAAATTGAGGTCTGGATCTATTCTGATTGGTTAATTAGCCTGGGTCTGTGTTCATTGGAACTTGGAGTTTCATTGATTGGTGTTTCGGGGTTTCTTCTGTCTGTTTTGGTGTTTTGGCTTTGATTGTGCCTGGCAACACTTTCTGTTCTTTGTGTTGAGGCTTTCCAATCAGTCTTGGCTCGACGTTTGAGAAGGACGGCTGCTATCATCAAAGCAAGCTGCTAGTCATTAGCAAGCCTGGTTTTACCTGGGTGCCTGGTGGGGGGGTGATTTGAGTTGGACTATGAGGGAGTCGTGTTTGTGCCAGGTGTTGCCTGGCCTGTGGTGCTAGGAGTATCTTTCTATTTGAGAGTAGGCAGGCTTCCAAATGATTGACAGTCCTGCTGGAAATCATCTGCTTCTATTCCTGCGTCAGGTCTTTTTATCTCTATGGCTTCTCTGATGATTCTGTGGTTGGGGTGTTCTATATGGCTAGGGTTTTAGTGCCATTGAAGTTGAATGTTGTCGACGCTGTGTTTTTCATGTCGTGCGGACGTAGTGAGGGGAGGTGTGGTTCCAGCTTTTTTACTGGCAATGAATGACAGCTTGGCTAAATGGAAGAGGCAGCCATTTTTCACACACGCGGCAAAGGCTGACTGAAAGCCTCCAAAGCACAAGAACAGAGTGTTGCCCACGTCATTTAGTTCTGTAATAGTTGTAGCTCATTGTAGTTCTGTTAAAGTTGTGCAACGTTTCAGCAGAATGCTTCAATCCTGCCGATCATCCAGGCTTCTGTATGGAAGTGTGGTTCACAGTTCTCTTGTTTCATTTGAAGGGCTGGTCTATTCGTGATTGGATATTAACCTGGGTCTGTGTTCATGTGACTGTGGAGTTTGATTGATTGGTGTTTCTGTTTCTTATGTCCTGTTTTGTGGCTTTGATTGGTGGCACAGCACTGTGTTTCTGTGTGTTGGGAGGCTTCAAGCAGCTTGGCTCGTGTGAAAGGACGGCTGCTCTTCAATCAGCAAGGCTGGTTTTCACCTGGGTGGCCCTGGTGGGGGGTGTTTGAGTTGGACGGCATCAAGAGGGCAGTCCTGTCTGTGCTCTAGGTGTTGTTGTCTGTTTTGTGGTGTGGAGATCTTTCTATTTGAGAGTGCAGGGCGAGTTCACCAAATGATTGACAGTCTGGCTGAATCATCTCTTCTATTCATTGCTGTCAGGTCTTTTTTCAATCTCTATGGCTTCATAATATACTATATTAATATATGGCTGTTCAGCTTCCCTTCGGGATTATTCCCACGGTCATGTCGGTACTGCTGTTTAAAGGTTGTAGAAGAAGGACTACAAAAACAAAATTGACAGACCTACTCCCAAAGACTCCACATACAAACGCTATATACAACAGACCCAACCAACATATCCGGCAAAAATTACGCAAAGAAAAAATTATAACCAGCCACATAAGCAAACAAATCCAACTAGATGATCAATCCCAAAAGAAAAAAATCTTCCAGAATGCCCCAAACTAGTATCGGCTCCAACCAAAAATACACAAAGAAGGCATAGCTCTCCAGGAGCGCCCATGATCAGCTCCAAAGGAGCATCACTACAAAACCTACGGTAAACACATTAGGCAAAAACAACACAGGCCCCTCTGCTGAAACGGCGACTTCATATGTACATAAACTCATACCACTCTTAGAAATGACAAGAGAATCTTAACGTGGAACAAGATAGATCCTGCTTGTAAGTTTTCGACGTGGGTTTTCACTATTCACTCAAGTTCCCGGGATAAAAGGAAACTCTTGAAAACTCCATCAAAAATAAATACCCAACCAGCCAAAACACTCCATGGTAATCTACAGAGTACCACGGCTTAACCAACACATATTTTCATATACTAATTGGAACCAGTAAGATGACAAGGCAAGATTTGAAGGAGCCCTATTGGATCACCACTGTCACCTTCATCATTGCAAACCTGTTCATCGGAAGAATTCGATACAGAGCCTGGCTAATCGCCACCCAGGGTGTGCCACATTACCCAAACTATGGCTGAGATACATTGATGACACATTTGTGTGATTGGCCCTATGGAAAAAGAAAACGCTAAACACATATTCCTAACATACCTAAAACAGCACAACACGCCAAAATCAGAGTTCATCATGGAAACGAGAAATAAACAAAAACATAGACCATTCCTAGATGTACTGAATCTCAAAAAGAAACGATTGCACATAGGAGGCACACCGTATACCAGAAGAAAAACACAACAACCACCGGCTACCTCAACGCCTCAATCCCACCACGCACCCAGCACAGGGATAATTTCCGTGCCAAACAGCTAATTAACCAAGAGACCAAATGCCTGGCAGACAAGACACATATAAAGACTGAACTATGGCATGCCCTGACTAAGAGTACTTGACAGCCAATCAGGCTGTCCACAAAGGAACAAATCAGCCGAGCCTGATCCACAAAACACACACTAAGACAGAACTAGAGACCTAAGCAAGATCAACAGACCGCTATGGAACAGGCTTGTCCTGCCCTACATAAGCAGGTACTACAGACAAAATCCAGGTAAGATACTACACAGGCAATCAACATCAAAGACTGCCTTCAAAACAGACAAAAAAATACGGGCAGCTCATCCTTAGAAAACCTCAAAGACAAACTGACTCTGGAAAACTCAAGGCATATACGAAATTCCCCTTGTGCTTCATAGTCTTGTGATGCCTGGCCAGCATACATTTGGACAAGACCAAATAGAAGAATAAGTCTCGGCCTGGATGAACACAAAAATGCAGTAAAAAAACTGGAAACACCTCAGAGCTCCACTAGTCCAGACACATGAAAACCACAGGTTCCATTAACTTCAAATGGCACAGCAAAACGCTAGCACTATAGAACAACCGCCGCAGGCCACAGAATCATTAAGAGAAAGGGCCATAGGAGATTGAAAAAGACTGTAAAGCTGAGTAGATAGAGATTGATTCCACAGACTGGGGTCAATCATTTGGAAGCCTGCACTCCTCAAATAGAAAGATTCCACACACTAAAGCCAGGCAATACACCTGGGACAAACAGAAGCTACCTCTGATGCCTCCAGCTCAAAACACCCCCCCACCAGACACCCAAGATGGAAACCTAGCCTTCCTAATTAGACTAATAGCCATGCTTTCACGGCGAAGCCCAAGCTGCCTGAAAGCCTCCAGATGATCAGAACAGGATGGTGTTGCCAGCGCAATCAAAGCCACAAAAGCAGACAGAAAGAAACCAGAACAGCGCAATCACAACAAACTCCAACTCCGAATAACACAGACCAAAGACATCCCAACCAATCAGGATGTAGAAAAAAACATCCTGGCACAGCAATAGGCCAGCCTTAAATTAAAAACCAATGACTGTGATAGCCTGACCCACATACAAACTTAGTAGAGAAGCCTGATGATGGCAGATGAGATTCTGCTGAAATGTTGCTACAACTTTAAAAGCACTACATATGAACATGGGATAATACCTGAAGTCCGCTGAACAGCACACATGTAAGTACCCGCGAAAACTTAAAAAAAACAAATATATATATATATATATGATATTATATATATATATGATATATATATATATATATGTATAAAATTAAGCCATTAGTTTTAATTTCTCAGTCTGATATTATTGGGAAAGTGTTTCTTATTCAATGTTGTGCCAGATTCATCCTTTCATCCGTCAACATATACAGTATCCTTTTTAAAATAATATCCTGCCATGATTACTTTATCACTTACAAAATAATAGATAAAGTAATCATGGCAGGATAAACATTATAAAATAGTTCAGCCTTGATAAATTGTAGGACAGTATTTCTTGTTTATATATTGTGGAACAATTCCTAATAATATTTGAAGTTTCAAGTCATTTTTTTTAGTATTTTTAATATAATACTAAGTATTTTTATTATGTTTTCAGTTTTTTAAGCATAATTAATGTTTTTGATAAAATATTCCTTCTTTATTGTTGCATTTGCAACATTTTTATTATATAATTTATTTATTTTTGCAATTATTTATGGAGTTATGAACATCTGTGAAATATTTTATACCAATTTCCCTTTAAGCCAGAAAATGCATTGGTATTTCACTAAAGACAAATACATTTTAGATATAAACGTATCCTTGCAGATTTTGGAAATGAAAACTAGAAGGCAGTTTAAAATTCTTACACAAGTTTTAAAAAAATAGAGGTTTTCCCAACCTTCAGAATATACTCAAAATATGCACAAAGGACAGAAATGCCTTAGGATATCTTAGTCATGTTTCTACATTATTAGAAAACAGCAGATTGGATTATCTTTTATTATAGATGGGAAGCAAATCTAAATATGTCAAGTTTTATCTCCAAGAATGTTGAAAAAAAGAAAAGAATTTGCATCTCTGACAGCTATTTCAAGAACTAGACAGCTAAGATACAGAATTCCATTTGCACTGGAAATTTTCCAGAAACAGAAAAAGTAATCATAAAGACAACCTTATATTTTTTCGATATAAAGAATTGGACTAGGAATGAATTATCTACTGTAGATAATAAGAAGGCAAAGTAGATATAGCAGCAGCACTGAACCCAACCCAAAAGGGAAGCAGCACTTTATTTTACTGAATGTAAATGTATGAGAATCACCAAATAACAATGAAAAAAGGAACCCAGAAAGCAAATACGGGCATTGGTATAAAAAGAAACCCATTAAAACAGACCATGTCAGAAGATTAAAACAGAAAAAACAGAACTGTAGTTGCAATTGAGATCCTGTAGATGGCGCTAGCAGCACACTGCAGCATCTAATATCTCCATGGGCCTCTTTGCAATGATCTCATTCTTTGTCTTGGGTTGGAAAATCCCTTGTGCATGATCTCACATTACTAACATCACCAATATTATTAAGGATTGGTTGGGAGGTTTTACCAACGTGGTATCTATTCTCCAGTCCAAATGCTGTATCTATGTTATTCTTCCTTGCTTGTAAAAATGGTATGAAATAATAAACGCTACATATGTAGTCAGACATCTTGGAACCCTGAACAAGATAGAACAAAAATATTTAACCACATGAAAGACTAAGAGAAATGGAGTAGCAGTCCATTTTAAACCACTATCCTGGGAAGTACTGGAACAGTTCAAAAACAGTGCATGATCCATTGTAATTTTTAAATGAAGACAAGCTGCTTTTGAGCTTTTCTAGTCTCAATCATTCTCAATTGTGAGAATGTGCCAGCCTGAAAGGAAGGACTTATATTTTCAAAGCAACAACTTAAGTTTTGGTAAAGATTCTCAAGACAATATTTGTTTTCCAATTATAGCAAACTATGTAGTCGAACAATACTTGTATTTGTTGTATAGGAAGTGTGTGTTGATCCTAGGAAATTTTGAGCACTTCTAAGAAATGGCTACATTGGAATTTCTGGAGATATTATATAATACTTATTTTCTATATTTCAAGCTCTACCAGCCAAAGAATAAAATTTTAAGAACCCCTTTTAAAAAATGTATTCTGACAACTACCTGTTGCAACAGCTGTCAGTCATGTCCTTTCATGATAAGGCTTTGCAGAATGTCTCTGGAGATTCTCGGTCATCCAGGTCATGGTTGTCCCAAAAGGTGCCTTTTCAAAAGGCAACTGGAGGCATTTTTTTTTTTCTTGAAGATATTTTGGTTTTCATCCAAGAAACATGGATTCAATAAAATGGATGAGAAGCAAAATGGATGAACAAAATGGCAATAAATTGGATGAGATGCAAAATGTCATCAGGAAAAAACAGAGAATGTCCAGTTACCATTTGAAAAAGCATCTTTGGGACTAGACTTTGCAGGAAATCCAAACCAATACTGTTCTTATAAAGGTAGAACCACTTACCTTTTTAACTGCACTCTGTTTACTGGACATGTAATGAGCTTGCAATAGGAATACAAAACACAAAAAACACTGCCTACTTTTTTGCTGTTGGCTAGCCAAATGTTAGAAAGATCCTTCAAGTTTGCTTAAGACATTTTTGGCTTGCTTAAGGTGTGGAATATAGCCCTTACAGAGAAAAAAACCCTAGATATCAGTTTGAGATTATCAAAAGATCGGTTTACCATATACATTTTTTGAGCAAGGGTGATAACCAGTTCAAAGGCAACAAGAAATTTACCTGCTTTCTTGTCTACTTTTAACAGTTTTGGATTTTTAGTTAATGTTTCACCTTTTTTACATTTTGTTACAATTATGCAAGCTATTTTATATTTCAACTTCACTTTTGGTAATTTAGCATGAATGCATTATGATACTGATTATAATTGTGGAGAATAAAATATAATTTAAAAAAAGATCCCCAAACCTGTGATTACATCATTGCTTGCTGTACTGGCAAGCCCTTATTCTTTTGACAGAGAAACATTTACCATGAAAACCAGGGCCTGTTAAAGATATTCAGTTTGAAGATAAAGCTCGATTAAACATGAAGCAGTTCAAAGCTGAAGTCCAATTAAGCACCGGGAGTTGAAAACTGGTTCTCATATGCAATGAAGGGGAAGAGAAAGTGAGAGGATTAAAGAAAAAAAATGCATATCTCTGACTTGGCTGATTGAAATAAAGGGCCTGTCACATAGGCCAACGGATGCAAAAAGTATGTAAAAAGGACACAGCGGACAAGAAAATTTTCCTTCCATTGTTATCCGCTCTCAAAAGTGCCCCAAATTTGCATAAACAGAGCGGACAACAACGGAAAGGAACGGACGGGGGGAGGACGTAGCCAGGATGTTAAGCAGATGCTCCACGGAAGCCTAGCAGATGGAAGCGATGGAGCGGATGGCAACATCCGCAGGTCTTTCCGGGGGAGCACAGTGAAGCGGACATGCAGCGGAAGGAACAGATGCAGAGCGGATGCCTAGCGGATACAGCAGATTCATCATGGAAGCCTAGCAGATGCCTAGCGGATGCCTAGCGGATGCTAGCGGATGCAAAGCATTCACTGCGCATGCGGGGAGGATGGCATTGCATCAGCCCCGTGGATATAAAAGGATGCAGCTCGCAAGCAGGTCACCATTCAGAGGAAAGACCTGCTGTCAGACACATCTCCAGCCAAACAACCATGGGAGAAGAAGAGGAAGCCTGTGCCATCTGCAGCCAGCCCTGGCAAGAAGGACAGGGCCACCATCCCACCCCCTGGCTCTGACTCTGCTTCTGCTGGTGCTTCTGCTGCTCGGCTGACTCTGCTGGTGCTGGGCGGCTCTGCTGGCTGCTGCTCCTGGTGCTGGGGCTTCTGCTGGTGCTTACTCTGCTGGCGCTGCTCCTGGTGCTGGGGCTTCTGCTGGTGCTTACTCTGCTGGCGCTGCTCCTGGTTCTGGTGCTTCTGCTGGTGCTTACTCTGCTGGTGCTGCTCCTGGTCCTGCTGGTCCTGCTGGTGCTCCTGGTGCTCCTGGTCCTGCTGGTTGCTGCTGTGCTTACTCTGATGCTGCTGATCCTGGTCTGCTGGTCCTGCGGTGCTGCTGTACTCCTGGTGCTGCTGGTGCTGCTGGTGCTGCTGGTGCTGCTGGTGCTTCTGGTGCTGCTGCGTGCTGCTGGTGCTTCTGGTGCTGTCTGGTCCTGCTGGTGCTGCTGGTCCTGCTGGTGCTGCTACTGTTGTTTGTTGCTGCTGCTGCTGGTGGGGGTGTGATGGAGCAGCCCCTAGAACCTTGAAGCCCCTCTGATGAGGGCCCAGAAGGCCCTGCCAGAGGGAGGAAAGAGGCATACACGAGAATGGGAGAGGAGGGAATATTCCACAAAAGAGGAACATGAGGTGCTCGAATGGCTGAGGGAGAACCAGTACCTATGGTGGAAGGAACACAGGCTCTATCGAGACACCAAGAGGAAGCAGGCGGCTTGAGAGAGAAGGTGGAGAGCCTGGGCTACAGTTCGGAGGTCCTCCTCGGGTGGTGGAAGCACATGCACACCTTGGTACAGGGAAGCTGCAACCTAAGAGTCTGGCCAGGGCCGTGGTCAAGCTCACCGACCGGGAGACCTACGTGATGGCCAAATGCAGCTTCTTGGAGGGTGAGATCCGCCACTGAGGAGCAGCCCCTCTGTCTACCCTCTCTCTCAGGCAGCCACAGAGAGGCAGTCCTCTTCTGGCCAAAGAATCAGTTCCTGTGTCCAGGCAGGTATCTGTGGAGCGTGCCACGGCGGAGACCCCCCGACAGCTGCACTCCCCATGGAGGAGTGCGTGGAGGACCCCCTGATGCAGTGGAGCAAAGAGAGGGCACTTCCACCAGAGACCAACCCACCCCCACCCCCACCTCCACCTCCACAGAAAGCAGGCAGAGAGGCAGGACCGGAGGGACAGAGCCACACTGTCCTGCTGGAGATCAGGGACACCATCAAAAGCAGCTAGATCTCCTCTCTCAGCTGGTACACACTGACATACATCCTCAAACCGCAAGCCCTTCCTCACCTACGTCAATCAGACCTCATGGACATTCTGAATCACAGTACCAGTGACTAAAGGAGAGATCAACAGGTCTTCTGAACAACCCACCAGGCCAGCTGACCTGATCCCACCCATCCAGGTCTGCTCCTCCACCCAGGTGATGTCACAGCCCTTCAAGGGTTTCCACAGGCCCTCACCTACCAGGCTACAGCTTACCAGGAGTTCCAGCAGCACAGGCAGCCCTTCCAGTCCAGGCACAGGTTCATCGCATGCCACAGAACGCCACTCTCACCAGCTGCAGACCAGTACAGCCCCACTTACACTCCTCCTTCCTCCACCCCACAGCCAAGCCCAACAACAGACAAATGTGGAATGTGGTAATAGCTGTGGGATAGATAAACCTCCAGTGCAAGCATAGTGGGACTGTATGGTCCACCCTCCAGGTGCCACACCTATGGCGCTTTATTATCAATAACAATTAATCATTGATCCACCACATTTCAAACATAAACACACTCTTATTAATGCCCTGTTCATTGTAGGGCCACTCAACATACATGGCCCAATCTCATCCATGTGATGAGACAGGCTGAAGGAAGCATCCATTAAGCATGCTACCATCCTGTCTTGCCACTCCACTGCTCCAGCTGGGGAGTTTGCACCCAATGTTTCAGGAGGTTGCGCTGCTTCTTCCCTTCATGTGAAGCTCTGTTGGGGCTTGCACATCCTCAGTGTCTATCAGGTTTCGCCCTTGCCTCCATTCACACAAGGCTCCATGTCCCCATTGCCTTGTTGGTGGTCCTGAGCCTGTTCTGCAACATTCGGTAGCGGTGTTCACATGAGATTGTGCAGGATGCAGCAAGCTTCCACAATGTTCCTCACCATCTCTGGGCGATTGCTGCATGGTAGTGAGAAGTACCTGGAACCTGTTGGCCAGGATTCCAAAGGCGTTCTCCACCACCGCCTTGCCCTTGGACAGCCTGTAGTTGAAGATCCTCTCTTCACGCGTGAGGTATCTGGAAGTGTAGGGCTTCATGAGGTAGGTTCTGAGGGAGAAGGCGTCATCCCCATGATGAAATAGGGCACATCTTGTTGTGTCATGGGCAGGGGTCTGGATCTGGGAAGCCCATGATGAGGTTGCGTTCAGCCCCTCCTTGAGCTGACTGGCATTGTATACCTGGGCATCTGAAGATGACCATTGCCTCAATGTATATGAACTTGTAGTCAGCATCGACCATGGCGAAGAGGATGATGCTGAAGAAGCCCTTTGTTGTTGTGAAAGTGGACCCTGAGTTGGCTGGAGCTTTGCAGGCCATGTGCTTGCCATCTATGGCTCCAACGGTGTGGGGGAAGTTCCACCTCTGATACCACTGCTCTTGCAAATTTCTTCCAGCCTTCTTCAGTGGAGGGGCACTGGAGTAGCTCCTCCTTGTATTCTTCAGATGATGGCCTGCACCACTTATCTGACCACAATGCTTATGGTGTTGTGTGGCACCCTCCAGGCGTACTGCATGTTCCTGTACGTGGTCCCTGAGGCCAGGTGGTGCAGAGTCAGTGCCACCTTCAGCCCAGGGTCCAGGCTGGCTGGAAGTTGGTGTTTGCCTTGGTCAACCTGGGTCTCACGCTGCTCCACAACTTCATCAAACATGGCTGGCGGCATCCTCAATTGAAAGTTACTGGAATGCATGAGAGTCCTTCGTTCCTCAGCTCCACCATCAGCTTGTTGTACAGTCCGTACTCGGCTCTTCTCCAATCATCATTCGCGACCCAGACACTTCTTGGCCACCTCCTTTTCTTCGCGTAGAACAGGTGAAAGAGCCTGTAGATTGCTTCGCACTGATGCAGAATGATGGTGGCTACTAAAAAGGAGTGGTGTTACGAATCCATGGTGGAGATGACTGGATGCTGTGGAAGAGCAAGAGCAAGATGAAGGCTGAAGAGGTCTGTACAGCAGTGCTACTGGATCTGAAAGTGAGATCCAGATGAGTTCCTCCCCCTTTTTATAGGAAATATCATTTTTTCGCTCGGTGTCCTTTTGCATCCTCTAGGCATCCTCTAGACATCCTTAATATCCGAGATAGGTTTCTCTATACGAACATTTTTTCCGTTTAATGCTTTGTATGAGAGCTGCATCCGCTTTCATCCTTTCTACGTCCGTGCTTGCTAACGTTGCGTGTCCGTTCCGTGTCCGTTTCGCTTCCTCCCATGTGTCCGTTTTCCGCTGAGCGGAATGTGAGTTGCGGGACAGATGCGCAATGGATGACAATTGGACGTATAACAGATGCTTCCCTATGCGTAGCGGATGTTAAACAGATGCGTTGGATAGTTTTTCCGCTCAAAAAGTTTTGTGCAGCTCAAAACCTTTTTGAAGCGGATAGAAATGTCAGTAGACGGATGCTGGATGGATCGAGAGTATGAAAAATGGACGCAGTGAGTACAAGAACAGATGCATCGCGTTAACCAATGGATGGCAAGTGTTTCTCTCCATTTTACATCCTCTTTCCATCCGTTGGTGCTTTGTGACAGGGGCTTAAATTAGATAGCTTTCCTCCATCAGGCCATTCACCTGATACTCAGTGTCTTCATTGATGGAATTCAATTAGCCAGGGAAAACTTTTATTATATTGCCAGACTAATTTCCTTCACAAACTGGCTTCTAATACAGTGGGAGGGGTAGAGAGAGCAAAAAGAAGGGAGTGAAGGCTATACAGCAGTTTGATTTTTGTTGCCATTACTTCTGATTGATAATACTTCAAGATCTGAGGGCTGAACCCCTAACAGTTGCCTTGAGGTGTAATGAAAATGCCACAAAATAGTCATTTCGTGATGATGTTTGTACTACTAGGGGAAGAAAATGAGCTGTGGGATGCTCTGCCTCCAGCCCCAAATTAGTCAGCTAGTTTTGGGTCCTATGAAGCTTTCCTTGAAGATTTGTGTGCCATTTGTTGCTTTGCCTCAGGCAGCAAACATCTTCAACCAGGATGACCATTCCTGCTGGAGCTAATTAAACTCTTGAAAATATCTGCATAGATGCTGGCTTTTTTGAACCTTTCAGGGTTTCTTTCTTTCTTTCTTTCTTTCTTTCTTTCTTTCTTTCTTTCTTTCTTTCTTTCTTTCTTTCTTTCTTTTTTTCAGCTGATATTACAGCAGTGATGATTTCCCCACTAACAATGGAGAAGCATCTTAGAATAATATAATCATAGGAGGTCTTCTAATTCAATGCCCTGCTCAAGGCATGAGACCTTATACCATCCTGAACAAATGGCTGTCCAGTCCATTCTTGAAAACCTCCAAAGATGGAGTGCTCACAGCTGTGAGGTTTTGTTTTGCTGCCATTTGTCTGATCACCTCCACTCCTTTAACCTCAAACTATCCACTATTTACCTCACTCTATTCCTAAGAGGTCTGTAATGGGCATGCATAAGTGCATATTTGTGCCTACCATCCCTGTCCTTTTGTCCCCATTTATTCGTACCTATTTTCTGTATTCTTACATGTTTATATTTTTACCTATTATCTTGTAACCGATTGACAAATCAAATAAATAAAATAAATAAATCACGAACGAGCCTAAGAATATGCCTGAAGTTGCTAGTGGGGGAAATAGCTATTGATAGATGATAAGGGAACTTCATGCAATACTTTTTGCTGTGCCAACTATATTTGGACATACCAGTGTTTTTCTGCTACAGTGTCCGGAATGGAAGCAGTACAACTGAGAGCTGTTGTATCTTTCAGATATATGTTTAATACAGAGCAGAATCTAGGAACATATTTGATTATAATCAGATAATGATTATAATAATAATCTGCATTATTTGAGACCAGAAAGAGATATGAGTTCTCCTATGCATATACATACTATACTACATTGGGCCAAAAAAATCACTGAGAAAAGATTCATTATTTAAAAATCCCCATTTCAGGCTTGTTTTTTCCTTCCTTTTCCATGATTTTCCCCATATTCCATTCTTTGGGATTTAATTAGTTGGTAGCAAACATACCTAATATGATTGAGAATTTCAGTGATCCTAAATAATTTATATGAAATCATATGTAAAAAATATTTAGACAGGGGCTTTGTGTCATATGAATGTGTTTACTGTGCCAGGAAATTTCCATTGGCTGATCAGGTAAATAGGCTGCTTTATACTTTTTGTCATTTTGCCTCCATTACGAGGTTGGCCTTTTTGTTTTTGTTTTATCATCTAGGTTTAGTACTCTACAATGTATTCTACAAATACCTGAAAAAGAAATAAATATGATCTATCTGATTTGGAAAAATGTGATGCAGTGATAAAAAACAACAACATTTTCCTCTCTTGTTTAAGTACAGACTTATATTTCTGTTTAATATCTGTGTGTTTGAAGGATTTAAATGAAAAGACCTCATTCTATTAAGGAACACTTCCTGTGCATTCGAAGAAATCTGTTTTTTCTTCATTGCTTGTGTTGAAGGAAACAGGAGTAATGATTGAAAATGACACAAAACATACACACAGAGAGACACAAACACACACATGGAACATGCATACACTGGAGCTAATTTAGCATTATTATCAGTGTTAGAAATTCACTCAGTAGAGTAATTAAGTGACAGGACTTTTCACACCATTAGCTGAAATGAGTCATTCTAGAAAGGTTCCTCAAGGTTGAGGAGTCTTGAGCCAGCAGCCTATGTATAAAGTTTGTAAAATTATGGCCCAAAATATACTACATGACAGAATCTTAATAAGAAAATTAGTTTTGTACAGTTGTAGGTTGAATTGTAGGAATTTGCATGGTGTTTTTATTGTTTACTTGATCACTGATTATTACTACTTGGAAAGAGTTTGTTATTTGTAAACTGGCAATAGACTGTTAGTGTTGTGCACCACAAATCGATTCTTAATAAGAAAATAGAATTTTCATTCTTTTTAAAAATGCCACTGTAACATTGCATGTATATGCAATAGACACAGTAATTCTTATCAAGGTTTTCTGTAATCAAGACAGAAGATATAAGCCTAAAATTGAAAATCAGGCTTGTCAGATCTTTCTATCCTGCTCTACATCTTTCTATCCTGCTCTATGGAGTGGAGAGTTGGTCTCTGACAGAAAGCTACTTGTTAAGAGACTAAAAGCATTTGAAAGGTGGATTTATAGATGGCTGTTATGTATAAGTTGGGTTGACAAAATCAGAAAGGAGGAGGTGATAAGCCACCCAGGAAAGCCAAGGGAAATCATCAAAACCATAAAAAAAGTGAAAGTTATTTCAATATTGAAAGTTGTTTCAATATTCAATATTTTGGACATGTGATGTGACACCTAGAAAAATACAGCATACTTCACTTAATCCTCCAAAGAAAGACTGAAGGCAAATGAGGTCCAGGCAGAAGAAGAACATTATAGCCTCAAAATCTAAGGGACTGTTTGGACAAAACTCAACAGCACTTTTTTGTGCAGTTGTTGATAAAAATAGGATCGTCAACATGATTGCCAATATCCGATGAGGATATGGCACAATAATAATAATTCCTTATGACACCATGATAATAAAAATGATTTTAGAATGTCCAGAGATGGATAGGCTATCGATGGAAATGAAAGAGAAAGAGAAAGAAGAAACAGCGTGCCCTGAGATCTGGAACCTATGGTATAACTGGTTAGAAGGTAGATATAAAGTAGATAAATGAAAGAAAGGTAGGAGTAAGAAGAAATAATACTGTGTATATCTATGTAAATAAATATGTAAATACATGAATATATGTGTCATGCCCCCTGTCAGAATCTGATTTGGAGGGGGAGGCCGAGCAGCTGACCGGGAGTGGCTCCATTGGCTGTGGAAGAAACTGAGGAAGGGCAAAGGCTGGATGGGCAGAGCAGGAGAGAGGTAGAGCAAGGGAGGAGGAGTTTGGATCCAGGCCTATGACCTCTTCATCTTAGGGCACGCAGGGAGGAAAGGAAGCAATGTGAACTATGTGGCTTATGGGGGAGGAAAGGGCCCTGATTCCCTTCATTAGCTGCAACTGGGAACACAGTGTTTAAAAAGGGAAACTGTGCACAGCAAAGCTGTTGGGAGCAAATTGTGAATTATCTGGTATTGTCAAGGCTTATCTGGGTTCCTGGTGTCTTCCCAGTTGTGTGTGTTTTGCTGGGCTTTCAAGTCTGCAATTTCTTCTGCCCTGTCAAGTTAATTACTGCAGCATGGTTTGTGTGGATTTTTATTTACAGTTTGTATGTACTTTATTTTTGGACTGATTTTCCTCCACTTAAAGACTGTTCTTGGGAGAGTTTTTTCTCCAGCTGAAGGTAACTTGGATATTGAGGGCAAAGTTGGAGGTACTAAAGGGACACTTCTTGCTTATTTGACTATGTTGCCTTTGTGCCGGGCCCTGGGTCATTACAATATGCCTTAAATTGAATGCAGAAATAACTGTAACAATAAATATCTCACATATTTAGGAATATGTCAATGTGAGTGAACACCCTAATGAACACACTATAATGAGTGGAAATATATATTTAATTGTGAAAATATGATCAATAAATATAATTTTAAAAAAAGAATTCTTACCACACACATAAACCTGAAGATGAGATGTTCCGGTGAGCCTCAAAGTTCTCCCAGATCCTTGGCTAGGGAAGCTAGTAGTGTTTGAATGTGAGGTTTTTGTGCATTTATGGGTGGCTTGTTCTGTATTTTTATAGCTTTTTATTTATCTCGCTTTTTTCTTATTCATATTGAATTTTAGTTTCTTTGTTGTATTTTTTGCGGGCCAGAATTGTTCTGGAGTCTGGTAATGCCTAAATCAAATAAGTTCATTCCAGTTAATTATGAAACCAATTAATCAGGAAGTTATTTGTTTTGGAACCTAACAGAATCTAGCAGTAATCCAAAAATAAATGAAAAGATGTTTGACAGCAAGAGGGTGTATACAGGGACATGCTCTGGATGTCAGCAAAATCAAGATGGTAGACTCAAATACAGTACATCTTCAAGCTCAGCCCTTTTAAATGTATGATATGTTATGTAAAAATGGTTTTGGTCATGTGAACATAGCTGTCATCTTGATTTTTTAAAATCCTCTCTGGGTATGAGATTGGAGCCAGGATAACAGCAATAAGATGTCTATGGGAAATTTATGGTGAGAAGAAAAGATAAAGGGACAAAGAAGTAGAGGGATATGGAATTAAAAAAATGGAAAGGATGACTTATCCTTCCCCTGTTGGGAAAGAGATTCAGTTATGTAAATTTACCACAATAGCCTGAGAGTTTAAAAATTGCTATGGTTTGGATTACAAAATAGCTATTATGATATTCAAAAGGAATTCAGACTCTTCTATTAAAGAAGGACTTGGAAAAGTGCTTACACAATCTAGAAATTGAAATAAGTGTGAGAAAGACACTTAAATAAAGAACTGAAGTTTGGCTGGATTGTTCTATGTCATTCTTGAGCTGGTCCTGACAGGTCCAGACCAGTGGTGGGATTTAATTTTTTTTACTACCAGTTGTGTGGGGGTGGCTTCGTGTGCATGGCAGGGAAAAGATACTGTTGACCTCACCCCTTTCCTAAGAGGTCTGTAGGGGGTGTGCATAAGCGCAACATGTTCCTGTCCCATTGTTTCTTTTATTTTTTTTATTTTTTCTTATATGTAACCATGTATTCATAACTATGCTTATACTGATACCTATTATCTTGTAAGTAATTGACAAAAATGAATAAATAAAAATAAAATCTCCAGTCAGAGGTGGTATTTGCCAGTTCTTGGAATTACTCAAAATTTCTGCTACCAGTTCTCAGAACTGGTCAGAATCTGCTGAATACCACCTCTGGTCCAGACAATCAGAAATAATTCTTGGATGTCATTACTGGAGGCAGGGCAGCATAGTTCACCATCCTCTATGGCTAATTTTTAATATATATTAAATTTTAGTGTATATTAAATTTTTAGTATGCATATTTAGAGCATGCTTTTTTAATTGAACAGAAGGGTCTGTTTTTAGAACCAAGTGGATATGTTGTTATCAGACCAGGAGATAAAGAAAAGATGGTGATGGAATGTTGTCCAGATTCTCAGGAAGAAAGGAGTGCTTTCCACAGGTGTAAAGGCCAGGGCAATTTAGATAATTTGGAGAGGAGAATTAAGACAATTCCATTCTAATAAATTTAAATTTTGCTTTAATTTGGCAAGATTTCTGTTTATAGGTGAGGATCAATAAAGGATATTGCTTGTGAAAATATCAACGTGACTTTCTTGGTTTTTGGTGTCTGATAGAGGGAGAGGGATTTTTAACACCTGCAGCTGAGCAATTTATCATCCTTTAACGTATTTTAAGAATGATGTCAGTAAATGGTAACATTGCTATCTATTGCAGGGCTGATGGGCTTTTATCACTGTTGAAAACTTCTTGGGTTGCTGAAGTGAAAACAAACCATAGAAAGCAGAAGGATGCCATTACAGTCAAAACATTACATTGCAGCTGGTAGAAATAGACAAATGGTGGCCTATATTTCACCTCTTTAGAAGAGAAAGGGTTATAAACTTGGAAAGATAGGTGGATTTAATTTTATGAAGGTATGTGTGTTCTCTGCAAAATACATGGTAAAGCATTGTTAAAGTGAGCATAAAATCTTCAACTGAATTTGAAAAAGTGGGAAAAGAAATAAAATGCATTTGCAGCCTGTGGAAAAGGCAATCCTCCAACAGAGCAAACTTCAGTCTCTCTGAATCCAGGAGGATCTCATTTAATTTTCAGTTGTAATTTATAATTATCTATAATTCTACATTACATATAACTGTTTTATTTCTATCTTTTGCAGGATGCTGAGATCAACATGCATTTCTTCATGGTACAGAAGAGAGACATTCTATCAGATATTACCAGTCATGGAAAGTAACAATCAGGAAACTTCTCTCTCTTTTCCAGAATAAAATTATATAGCCATCAAGCTACTTCTGTCTTCATTGTTCTGTTCACATTTTATCTTACTTTTTTCCTGAACATTTTTTTATTTAAATCCTGGGTATTATTGGCTGAGGCTCATGTCTCCCTCTTGGGTCTCAGTATTGCTTCAGTATCATGTTTGCTATTATTTAATATATGGTCATTTGCATTCTGAAGAGGCAGTTAAAACTTTTACCTGGAGAGTAATGTGCTTGTTTGGACTCCAGCTTCTTGGAACAAGTGTCTCTTCTCATTGCCAGAAAAAAGAACCCTGCTAAAACCCAGCACTGCCAATTTCTGGAAGCCAAGTTGTTTTAAATTCAAATTAAAGAAAGAATTGTGTTTCCCTCAAGTCATGTTAGACTACCTGGATGCAGTCACATCATCTCTTGGCAACAATAGGGAAGTAGTTTGTCATTGCTTTCTTCTGGAGTATATATTTGACTTTCTTGCGCAACCTACACCTCTGAGATATTTTGGTGGTTTCCCATGCAAGTAGACACTGTATTTTGTAAAGCTACATCAATTTTTTTCTTGTAGAATTGTTTTTAAATAAACTTTAGCACTGTTGTAAATAGTTTAGCATTGTTTCATATTAAACAGTTTAATATGTTTCATATTAAACAATCTAACATAAATATTCCATATTTGAATTGTCTAAACCTGTATATTAAGAGAAACAGTTGTGGAACTAGGTATATGATTTATAGGTTAGTGGTTTATATAATTTCATAATATTTTCTTGCAGCAGCATTCTTAATATCTGTACCAGCTGTCAAGGAATCCCTTTTTAAATTGAGCCATTACAAGCTACTTCAGCCATATGTCAACCATGCTTCAGTAAGAGAATGGCTATTGAAAGAATTGGCTAATGCAGAAACAAATAAATGAACAGACACAAAATTCACAGATTGGGAAAATTATGCAAATTTATTTGAAAATGAAGAAGTACTAATTAAAAAGGAAGACATATTAATATAAAACTAGAACCAAACTTCCTTTCTTTTGAAGTAGGATAGGGATGACAAACCTGGGGCTCAACATATACCCTCAATGCATCATTTGTGACATCTGAAGCCACCCAGAACATTATTATGGTAGGTTCTGAAATAGAGTTAGAATTTTTTTAAAAATGAAGATACTGGAAGGGCCCTTCCAAGCCTATGGATAAAATAAACTGAAATGTTGTGGTACCCAAGTTGTGTGATACTATAATGACCTCCATCTCCTGCATGTCCTACAGTAAATAAAAAATGGCTCACCCCATTGTTTGGTGCAGAAAAAATAGGAATATTAGAATACTCTTTGTCTTATGCAAGTGGTTTTTAAAATAGCTAGATGGTCAGTGAGTTCAGCAATGCATAATTTTTATGTACTCATTGCTTTAACATAATTAAGCAATTGTAAAATTACCAGATTACATTTATTTGGACTCTTAAGTTCATTTTTGCATTATTTCAACATGAATATTTTCTCTGCAACTGTTATTTAATAAGTTGAACAACTCATTGCCATAAATTAAACTCTGGAATGGATTTAATTTGTCAAGTTTTTGTTAGAATACAATTGACAAAATTATGTTACCTTTCATCCTTATGATGACTTAAGGGTGATAAACTTGGATGAATTAGAATTACTGAAATCTGAGGGATCTTTGGTGATATATGAGCTTGGATGCTTTCTTGCAGACATTTCATTACTCAAACTAGGTAGCATCATGAGTTACTGAAAAGTGGAAAATGCTTTCAGTTAGTGCAATATAATAGTTAAGGTAGTGGATTGGGACCAGGGGCTATTCTCAACCTTGGAGCTAAGTAGATGATTTTAGGCTAGATAGCTATGAACTCAACCTAGTTTGATTCACATTGAAACAACTGAATAGACAGACCTGTCTTCCTCTGCTAAAGAAAGACATATAATTTTCAACCCTAAATAAAAGAAACAAATACTTCCAGTATATATTCAGACTAGCTCTATACCCGTGCTTTGCTACAAAACTATGTGACTGGGTTTAGTTTTGGGGGAGGAAAATAAGGGGAAAATGTGCCTCTGCCTACCAGCATTCATTGGTATTCATCTGGTTAGCGTCCTGTCAGTATGTGAGAGAGTTGAGGGCTATTTGGAAACTGAAACATGGAAACAAACAGTATTTGCTGTGTGAGCAACAAGGAGCCTGGGCGTGGCTTAGCTCAACTGTTCTGTACTAAATAAAGCTGGTTGTTGCTCTGAAACTGAAACTCCTCTGCTTGTATTTTGCATTTGAAACAGATTTCTTTTCAGGTGGAGAGAGGAGTGGAACTCCTTAGCATCAGAGTGTGTTAATAATATACGAAATATTAATGCTCTGATGGTTATTTTGAAAAATTCTTTCTTAGTGAGCACCTAGAAACCAAGAGTTTGGTTTCAAGAGTTTCAATACGTGCCAAATTTCAAGTTTGTAGGCTTTACGATTCTGGAGATTTTGTAATGATACATAAATGGTATTTTGCTTTTGTAAATATAGATATTGAGTTGCACCATGCTGTTGTCCTTTTCAGGCAAGACAACTTTTTAAAACAAGCAAACAAATGTGTATGTTTTAAAGTTCAACTGTTGCTTTCTTTGTTTTCTTTGAGCATTTTTAAATGTTATGTTGCATTGTGCCTCAGTGGCTGGCAATATTTAGCCATCTTTAGCTGATCTTGAAAGCTAAGCAGAATTGCTCCTTGTTAGCACTCAGATGATCACCTGGAATTGCAAACTTGTTGGCTGGACTGAAACAAAAACAACAACAACAAAAGCCTACAACAAGGCAATGGCATATGATTTCAACATCATCAAAAACTGGTATGAATGAAGTCACTGGGAGTCAAACATGACTTGAGGACATCATTTTTATTTCATTATACTGAGGTTTTTATGAACATCATCTTGGAAATATGTTTGAAGGATTATCTGAAAAACAACAGGTATTATAAGCTTATATTATACCTTATATTAAATATCAAAAGACATGTACTTGAGATTCTGTTTCCATTTTTCCTATCAGTCTTTGAAATGGCTAAATCTCTCGATTTTCTGTTAGACCTAATCTTTACCTCCTGAGGATGAGAAGCAGTTAAAAACAAGCTGCTGCCAGCATAAATTGCTGTCTGGTGAATTGATGAGAAACCATCTTCAGAATGGAGGAATTTGTGAACCTTTGTTGCAGGGAAATGCCCTTTAGTTAGTGTATCACTGATTTAATACATAATGTTGGGACTTGCAGTCATCTTCCCTTCTTATTTTATTATTTCAGCTTGGAACTTTGGTGGTTAGACATCAGCAAAATCTAATTATCACTTAATGAGACAAAGACAGAATCCCATTAAGGCTGCAATAAAGTACAAACTTAGGTAGGAACAAGTCTCATTTAATACGGTGGGATTTATTTCTGCATGGACAGAAATGGATCTTGATGGAGTGATACTGTAATAGCACAACAAATATTGAAATAGGACATATGTGATGGACATTCACTCACCACCTATTGAAATTTGATGTACAAAGACCTTGGTCTTGGTCTGGTAGAACAACCTTTCCCAACCAGGTGTCAAATATTTTAGGGCTGCAACTTCTAGAATTACTATCTAGAGAAGGGGCAGAAATTTATTTATTTTTAATTGTTTTCAAAATTATCTGATTTTACATGTTCAACATTTTCATTTTTATTCCAGTTCCCTGCATTTTGGTCTGTGATATGCCCAAACTAAAAATGGATAGTCGGGAAAAATCTATATTATTCTTGAAAATAATATATCAAAATGCACCATATTACAGAAAATATGCAAAAATATATGTTAGGGCACATTACAAACAAAAATAGATATATAAAGGACCGGTCCCACTGGCCAATGGATGCAAAATGTATGCATAAAGGACACAGCAGATGAGCAAAATTTCGGGGGTGGCTCCATCCATTGTCATTCCGCCCTCCAAAAGGTGGCCAAAATTTTGTACATAAACAGAACGGAAAAGAACGGAAAAGAACGGACGTGGGTAGTATGTAGGCGGGGATGTTAAACGGATGTTCATCGGAAGCCTAGCGGATGAAAGTGGATGGAAGCAGATGACACATCTGAAGGGGTTCCGGGGGAGAATTTCGAAGCAGATGCATAGCGGAAGGGGCGGATGCATGCGGATGAAGCGGATGCATCACAGATGCCTATAGGAAACAAAGGGGAGGCCACGTGGATGTATATCGGATGCAAAGCGTTCATTGCGCATGCAGGGAGTATAATTGCATCAGCTCCGTGGATATAAAAGATGCAGCACGCACCGCAGTCAGCATACAGGGGAAAGACGTGTTGCCACATACATCTAGCAGGAACACCATGGTTCATCAGTCAGGCAAGAAGAGGACGCCCGTGCCTACTCGTTCCAGCCCTGCAAGAAGGCCAGAACCAGCATCCCACCCCCTGGGACTGACTCTGAAGCTGCTGCTGCTGCTGCTGTGGTGGACCAGCCCCAAGCCCCTCACAGCCCTGCTGCTGAAGGCCCTCCTGCTCAAGCCCCTGAAGGCCCTGCTGCTCAAGCCCCTGAAGGCCCTGCTGCTCAAGTCCCTGAAGGCCCTCTCCTCAAGCCCCTGAAGGCCCTGCTGAAGCCCCTGCCAGAGGGAGGAAGAGGCAAGGGAAGCAGAAGGGAGAGAGGAAACAATACACCGTTTCTGAGGACTATGAGGATGAGGTGCTGGAATGGCTGAGGGAGAACGAGTACCTCTGGAAAAAGAGCCACAGACTGTATCATGAACCAAGAAGAAGCAGGCAGCTTGGAGAGACAAGGCAGAGAGCCTGGGGTACACTGCAGAAGTACTCCTTGGATGGTGGAAAGCACATGCACACCTGGTATGGAAAGCTACACCTCAAGAAATCCGGGCAGGCCGCTGTCAAGCTCACTGACGGGAAGGTACTCATGGCAAAGTGCAGTTTCCTGGAGGGTGAGATCCGCCACTGAGGAGCAGCCCCTCTGAGACCCTTCTCCCTCAGACAGCCCACAGACAGCCAGTCCTCTTCCAGCCAGGAGCCAGCTTCCCTGTCCAGGCAAGTGTCTTCAGAGGACCCCACGGCAGAGACCCCCCCCCATAGCTGCACTCCCCATGCCGGCAGACTTGGAGGATCCCATGGAGGATGATGCCCTGCTGTCACAAATGGAGGAAGAGCAGCAGCCACCAGAGGCCAACCCACCCCCACCCCCAGCTCCAGAGGATGCAGGCAGAGAGGCAGAGTGGAGGGCCAGGACCACAGTGTGCTGTTGGAGATCAGGGACACAATAAAGACCAGCACAGAACTTCTCTCTCAGCTGGTCCACAGTGACAAACCATCCTTGGACCAGAAGCCCTCATCACCTCCGTGAGCCAGACCCTGAGGGACCTGCCCGAGGCCCAGTACCAGGTGATGAAGCAGAAGATCACAGCACTTCTGCACAACCTTCCAGGCCCAGCTGAACCTGTTCCGACCCAGTCCAGGTCTGCTCCTCCACCCCAGGCAATGTCAGCAGCTCTTTCATGGCTTTCAACAGCCCCTCATCTACCAAGGCTACGACTACCAGGACTTCCCACAGGCAGAAGCAGACCTTCTCAGTCCAGGCCCAGGTTCATCGCATGCCACAGATGCCACTCCTCACCCACCTGCAGACCAGACAGCCCCACTACACTTCTCCTTCCTCCACCCCACAGCCATGCCCATCAACAGACAATCTGTCATCAGTATTGGGCCTGACATCTCAAGTCTTTCATGAAGGCCTCTCAACCTCACGGGACTGAGTCAGCTCTCGGACAGCTTCCTGAACACACCATCCCCTGTTGTACCTTCGGAGCCAAGCACCCAATGTGTCCTCTGACAGCCACTCAAGCCACAGCCACCTCCACAGTCCCTGCCTGCTTAACAGCTGAGACCAGGGACATGACTCAGAGTGACTGAGAATAGTGTCAGAGACTGAGTTGCACTTGTTAAGTTTATCTTTGCTTAAGACACTTTACTTGGTTCATTTTGCTTTTTTAATAAAGTCATAAAGTTTACCTAAGAAAATTAATAAAGGTTATCTTTGCTAAACACACTTAATACAGTTTACTTGGTTCATTTTGCTTATTTAATAAAGTCATAAAGTTAAGAAAGTTAATAAAGGTTATCTTCTTTAAGACACTTAATACAGTTTACTTGGTTTATTTTGCTTATTTAATAAAGTCATAAAGTTTACCTACGAAAGTTAATAAAGGTTATCTTTGCTTAAGACACTTGGTTCATTTATTTACAAGTGTTGGTGAAAACTTTTAACAAATGGTTAAGCCTTTGCATGCTTGTGGGATAGATAAGGATAGTTGTGGGATAGATAAACCTCCAGTGCAACCACAGTGGGAGTGTATGGTCCACCCTCCCAGCTGCCACACAAATGGACCTTTTTTATCAATAACAATTTATTCATTGATCAACACATTTTAAAAAAACAAAGCTCTTTATTAATGCCCTATTCATTGTAGGACCACTCAACATACACGGCACAATCACATCAGTGTTATGTGACAGCCTCAAGGAAGCATCCATTAATCATCTATCATCCTGTCTTGCCACTCCACTGCTCCAGCTGGGGAGTTGCACCAGCGTCTCAGGAGGTTGCGGTGCTTCTTCCCTTCACGTGAAGCTCTGTTGGGGCCTTGTACATCCACAGTGTCTATCAGGTTACGTCCGTGCCTCCATTCACAAGGCTCCATGTCCCCATTCCCTTGTTGATGGTCGACAAGTCTGTTCTGCAACACTGGGTAGCGGGTGCGCATCAGATTGTGCAGGATGCAGCAAGTTTCCACAATGCTCCTCACAGTCTGTGGGGCATGCTGCATGGTGGTGAGAAGTATCTGGAACCTGTTGGCCAGGAGCCAAAGGCATTCTCCACACACCGCCTTGCCTGGACAGCCTGTAGGTGAAAATCCTCTTCTTCACGGGTGAGGTATCTTGAACTGTACAGCTTCATGAGGTAGGTTCTGAGGGAGAACGCGTCATCTCGCAACGATGAAGTAGGGCACATCTTGTGTGTCATTGGGTAGGGGTCTGGATCTGGAAAACCATGATGAGGTTGCATTCCAGCCCATCCTTGAGGGGACTTGCGTTGTATATCTGGCCATCTGAAGCTGACCCGTTGCCTGAAGCATCAGTGTAGATGAACCTGTAGTCAGCATCAACCATGGCAAAGAGGATGATACTGAAGAAGCCCTTGTAGTTGTAATAAGTGGACCTGAGTTGGCTGGAGCTTTGCAGGCCACGTGCTTCCCATCTATGGCTCCAATGGTGTGGGGAAAGTTCCATCCTCTGATACCACTCTTCTGCAAGTTTTCTCCAGCCTCGTTCAGTGGTGGGCACTTGACGAGCTCGTCCACAATTCTTCAATGATGGCCTGCCACCACTTCTCTGACCACTTTTGCTATGCTGTTGTGTGGCACCTTCCATGCATACTGCATATTTTCTGTATGTGGTTCCAGAGGCCAGGTGCCGCAGAGTCAGTGCCACCTTCAGTCCAGGGTCCAGGTTGGGATGGAAGTTGTTGCTAGGGCTTGGTCAACCTGGGTCTCAGACGCTCTACAAGTTCGTCAAACATGGCTGGTGGCATCCTTACGAAGTGATGGAATGCACGAGGGTCTTCATTCCTCAGCTCCAACATCAACTGGTCATACAGTCCAAACTCCATTCTTCTCACGATCCATCCTCGGACCCACACAGCTCTTGGACGTCTCCTTCTTCTCCTTCTGTGTAAAACTTGAAACAGTCTGAAAAGGTTTTTGGTTCTGGTGATGAATGAGCGCAGCTATCGTACGGACTGTGTCATCATCCATGGTGGAGAAACAATTGATGATGTTGAAGAGCAAGACCAAGGGTGAAGAGTCTGTACACCACGGCTGCTGGACTCATGCTGAGATCCAGATGATTTTCTCCCCCTTTTTATAGGAAATATCGGTTGTCTGCTAGGTGTCCTTCTACATACTCTAGACATAATGCAGACATCCTAAATATACGAGATACATCCCAGATACAAACGTTTTGTCCATTTTTAATCCTTTATATACGAGATGCAATACGCTTACATCCTTTCTATTTCTGTGCTACTAACGCTGTGTAGAACGTTCCGTTTACCTTTTGTTTCCTCCCTCTTTCCATTTTCACTGCAGCGGATGTGAGTTGAGGGGATGGCCAGAGATGCAGAGTGGATATGGCGGATGTTTAATGGATGATAACGGACATAGAACGTTTGTTGCCCATATATGTTCGTGGATGTACCTCGTACGCGACGGAAAGTTCATCCGTTCACAAAGTTTTGTGCCACTCGAAACTTCTTGCGCAGATGAAATCTCAGTGGACGGATGCTCGATGGATAGAGCATATGAAACACGTAGAGTACACAACGGAGGCATAGCGTTTTCCAATGGATGGCAAGCTTTTTTTAACGTTTTACATCCTCTTTGCATACGTAAGTGCAGTGGGACCGGGGCTTAACATTTAGATATAGATATGACAATCCAAATAGATAAAATTCTGGTGCATAATTCATTTAAAGAATTCATTGGATGTATTAATTTGATATATGTACAAAGATGAGAATCAGATAATTTGAACTGACAGTTTCATTCATTCTTAATTCCAGTCAGAATAACATCTCTGAAGGACACTGGGTTCAACAATGATGCTTCAAAAATCTGCATTTTAATGGAAAACAAATATGGTAAAACACCATTGCCTCTACCACTGTCATTACAGACATACGGGATTTCTGCAGTTTAGCGCAGGAGATGATTTGAAGAAGACTTCTTCCCTTCCTGGTTCCGTTCTGACATGGAATGCCTTTCTCTTACTAAAGGCATCTAGATATTTATTTAATGAGGAAATTTATATAGCCACCTTCTTAACAGTTCAAGGTGGCACATAATTAATTAACATAAATTAATTAAAACAATTAATGGTAAATAAATATAATAATGCATAAAACAAATGTTGTTGGAAACAATCTAACAATTGAAAGAATTCTTAAATGGTTTCATAAATTTTTTGATCCAATGTCTGGATAAAAAACAAGTCTTCAAAACCTTACAAAATGTAGACAGGGTTGAGGCCACCTGGATCTTAGAGAAAATTGGACAACTGCTGCGATGGAGAAGACACTTCTGGGTCTCTAAAATTGATATTGCTTAAGAGATGGGACCTGGGCCTGCCAACCTGTCAGACCTTATTGGATGGGCAGAGATGGTGTTCACCAGAGGTGGTGAACTATGAATTGCAAGAACAACATTCTCTCTGTGTTCTGTTGTAGTGAGTTATACTCTGCAGGAAACTGCTTATCTTAATAATCTGACTGATTGTCATGCCATCCTACTAAGGAAAGCAAAAAGGATAGGTTTTTCTTTCTTTCTTAGAGGAAGTCATGTAGAGAATTTTGTGGAGGATGTCTTCTGAAGAAATTCAAAGAAAAAAAAACATTTATTTTTTTCTCTCCTCAAGTTTGGTGGAGTATTCTAAAAAGCCATTTTGGCCTAACTCTCATTATGTACCACAAGCTAGCTGTTCATTTGCTTGTATTTTTTCTAAAACAGCATTTGATAGTCCTTAGCTGACAGATACAAAGGAGTGGAGGGCCCTTCAGCCATCCAGTCCCAAGGCAATTTCAGAAAGAAATTAAAGCTCTTTTTCATAGGGAGGAGTAATTCACCAGACTTACCGTGAATATTGTTTCTCTACAATGGAGAAAAACAGCTGAAAGTGGGTATTTTCTTCCAATTCATTCTGGAAGAAAAGCTTAGAATTCTAAATCTATGTCTTGTGGAGGAAGAACATTATTTGCAAATATTAAAATGCTAAACCAGAAAAATAACTCAAGTAGATGACTAGTGAAGTGGTATACTCCTGACTTTAAAATAAGCATATATTCACACAGGGGAAAAGACAGGAATTTAAGGAAAACAAAAAAATGAAAAGATTTCAAATTAGCAATCAGAGGTGGTATTCAGCAGGCTCTGACCAGTTCTGGAAAACCGGTAGCAGAAATTTTGAGCAGTTCGGAGACCGGCAAATTCTACCTCTGACTGGCCCCGCCCCCATCTATTCTCTGCCTCCTGATTCCCAGCTGATCAGCTGGGTTTTCTTTTGTTGCCCTGCACAGGAGAACGGAGTTGGAAAGCAGATTAATGGGGTGGGGAGGAAATGGGATTTTGCAGTAACCTTCTCCCAGGAGTGGAGAGGGAATGGAGATTTTACAATATCCTTCCCCTGGAGTGGGGTAGGAATGGAGATTTTACAGTATCCTTCCCCTGCCACACCCACCAAGCCATGCCCACAGAACTGGTGGGTAGTAAAAATTTTTGAATCCCACTACAGCTAGCAACCCTTCATGTACAAGGTAAGAGTATTATGGCACTTACTGTGTAGTAAAAGTAGGCTTAAGTGATGTTAGAAAGAAAGTAAGAAGGGACCTTTTAAAAACTGTTTGTTGTGCCTACTGGCTAATTGGATATTCTGTCTCTCTCTTTTCTATAATTACTATAAAAATGGCTAAATTATATAGTGAACTGAAAGGTTTAATTCTAATCTATTTCAAAATTTAAGGGTGAAGAGAGAATGTTAGATATTTGCCATTAATTTCTGTACTGAGTTGTTCCATGATCTTTACTATATTTAAAACACAAATGTCATACCTTAAAAAATAAATAATCAGAATGAATACCAATCTGACCAATTATTTGGGTCTACATAAGAATAATTTGGAATTTTACATAATAATGTTTTTTTTTGAAAACATATATTTAAAATCAACAATTGCTGTACTTACCATATATGCTCATGAATCTGCAGATAAGATGACCCTTGAAATTTTTACCTTAAAACATGAAAAAATGTGCAACTGCATTTTATTTACCTATTAGTATTTTCTATTTCTAAACTGAATCTCTCTCCAGGTACATATACAGGTACTTTAAAAAGTATTATTGCATATGATTGTGAATAAGCTTATCCATGGATGAGACAAATCCATTTTTGGGGTATATTTTGGCACTTAAAATTCTTGGCTTTTCTGCAAGTATATACAGTAGATATATATAGTTTTTGTTTTCAGAGGGCATTGGCTGATTTTCAAGGAAATAATAGAATTTGGAAGATAGCTTGGAATATTTAAAAGTACCCAATATATTCCATAATTGGTTGCTATTTTTTGTTGATGACTGCAGTCCACATTGGAGTGCCACATGAAATGATATTTTTACATTAAAACTTGTTGTGCTGCTGGCACAAATCTCCCTCCTTTTGAATAAAAATATTGAAGCCAAGCCATACTAGTAGTGTTCTATATGCAAGTGGTTGAATCCTAGGCTACTGTTCTGATTGGTCCAGATAAATAAGAAGTGGATTGGTTCTGTTCACTAGGAACCAATCCAAAGAGCTGCTGGAAAGGCGGCAATTAAAGAAATGCATAGGCCCTGAAAAGCAAGCAGGCCAAGCCTGTATAAAAGGCTGCTGCGCGCTGCAGCCAAAACTGTTCCTATTCTGACTACTGTTGAATAAAACATCTTTTGTTGTTGGACCCGTCTACTCGTGTGTTTAAAACCAAACACTGGCGACGAAGGTGGGATCGTCCTGAACGCGAAACCTGCACGCGGTGATAGAAGCCAGACGCCAGCAGAGATTGTCTGGAAGGCAACGCACGGCGCCGCGCTGACCCTTCAACCTATGCGATGAGGATTGGGAGTCATACACACAGATCGCTTCCAAATGTATCTGGAAGCAATGGAAATGGATGATCATCTCGGAACAGACGCAAGCGAGCTTGTAAATTCGCTCAGCCCATTGCGGACGGACAAACGGTGTTTAAACACATGGCAAAAGCCCTTGCGAAGACCCCGAGACGTCAAACCAGCTAACTATGTGGCCAGAACTACAAAGAATCCTCAAACAGCACACGCTCCGGTAAGTGTTCAAACTTAATAAAAGCGGCAGAATTCTATTCCTATCCGCAGAGACTCAGCGAGATGGTGGAGACCGTCCGCCGATTTCGTGGCTGGCTCTAACGGCAATAGGGGGTGAGTGCGATTTTCTAAACATAGTCGACGAAGCGATGAGAAGATCGCGTGGTATTAGGGCTCAGAGACATTACAGCGCAAAGTAAAGGCTGTTAAACCAGCCCAATATCACTGTTGACGCGAAGCAATCGGGCGGAAGTCCATGGCCGCTGAAGCCGCAAAGAAATCGCGGTCCAAAATGAAGAAAATGCAAAAATGGCGAAGAAACCCCAACTAGAAAAGGAATAGCAGCCTACCACCCCACCCAATTTCGAAGAGTCGAGAGAGAAACTGAATCGAGCGAGGAATGACGACGAGGTCCACCATCTGCCCCGCGAAATAAAAAGAGCGCGAAAGAAGAAATTGGCGGGAATGCGGCTGGGCTACGGAGGCCACCATGCCCGGCCGAATGCAGATTTCTCGATGCACTATCTGCCAGGTACTGTAAAAAAACGGCGGGCACATCGAGAAAAGTCTGCAGAAACAGAAAAAACTATATGCCCCTACGAGACGCAGAAAATTCCCCAACACAGCCGAGCCTAAACGAGTGCGGAGAGAAAGTGGCAACAAGAGAAACGAGCCAATACACACTCAAAACTCGTACTATAGAAAGCCCCCAGAACGGAAAGCGGCAAGAAAGTTAAAGTGACTGTAACAATTCATAGGGGAAGCCCTGTAGATGGAGGTGGACTCCGGGGTCCTTCCCTTTCGATGGGTTTCTTGGGATACCATAAAAAAGCTGATCCCAGACATCAAATGCCAGACAACTACAAAAACAACCTTTGGCTTAAAGGACTATCAGCGGAAACGGGGAATCCCTGTAATGGCAATGGGACAGATTTTTAGTCACTTATAAGCAACAGATGTCAAAAAAAAAGGGAAAAAAAAAAAAACCCCTTGCCCCCCCGCTAACACATGCGTCCGACCTAGGACAGACCGAGCCTCCTGGGGCATCGAATGGGGTTAGCACCCTTGGGCATCGGGATGAACGCGGGGTTGATCGAGTAACCACCACCAAATTGCGAAGAAATGACCTCATCCGCAGAATTCAAGACGTTTTCGACGGCTCGCTGGGCGAAGAACGGGGAAACCCTATATCTTTTAGCCCTAGACCCCAGATAGCCCCAAGAAAGATTAAAAGCCAGACGAGTTCCTCTTTGCACTAAAGCAAAGATAGGAGGACCACTCGACAAACTAATAGCCCAGGGGGGTGTTAGAACCTGTGGACGGCATGCCAAAAAAAAAAAAAAATGGGAAAAAAAAAAAACGCCTAAATTTGGTTACACCCATAAAACCTGACGGGTCCATTAGATATCTGTGGTGACTATAATGCAACCGCGAACCATGCTTACCACCAAAGCGGCATTACCAGTGCCAGTAGTCCAAACATTTACTCTAACTTCCCTGGGGACAAAGCAAAATTTTTTGCTAAACTGGACTGTGGCACAATGCCTATCAGCAAACTTCCAGTGACCCAGGATCGGCAGAAGCGCAAAACGCATAGTCACACATCAAGCAGCCATTCAAATCTCACCCGACTCCGAATTTGGAGTACGCGTGGCACCGGGCGTTTTCTAAAGTCTGGATGGAGACGCCTCTTAATGGCCATAACAGGTCGTTCCCTATGTTCGAGCGACAGTCTTAATGCTCGGCCAGAGATGAGCTGCAACGAAAAAAAAAAGAACTCACAGAAGTACTAACCAAATTTTCAGGGAATCTGGCCTTAATAGTAAGAAAAGGAAAAATTGCTGGCCTAATGAAAAAAACGCGTTGATTCTTGGCTAGCTCAAGTAGAACGGTGAGGGCATCCACCGCCACAGATAAGAAAATCAAGGCAATACAAGAAGCAACCTGGAACCGAGAAACAAAACAGAACTGGCAAGCCTTTTAGGCTTATTAATTTTTATGCATGTATTTCTGCAAACGAAGGCCACTATAGCTGAACCGTTATCACGTCTTTTAGATAAAAATAAGCCAACTGGACATGGGTAGCCAAAGAAAGGAAGCTTTTCCAGAATATTCAAAAGTTGCTAACATCCACAAACATTCCATCCAATTTAGCAACACACTGCTTTAAGAGTGGACCTGCGACGCTTCACCCATTTGGAGTAGGTCCCGGTCCTAAGCCACCAACGTTCCAATGGCAGAGAAGGCACCCGTCGCATACTATTGGCTAGGACTCTATCAAAGACTGAATCGAAATTACAGTCAACTGGACAGGGAAGCCCTAGCAAGTAGTCCGCTGGGAGTAAGAAACGCTTCCATGAATATGCTGGTCGGGCGGCTTTTTCAAATTGTACGGACCACAAACCACTTTGATGGAATTTTGGTGGCGGGAAGCAAGCGACGCCTAACATATCTTGTCAACCAAGAATGTCTAGATGGTCAGAGTCTTGCAGCCTATTCCTATAAACTCTGCGGCATCCGCCAGAGGAAACAAAATTTCCCATTGCGGTACGCTTTGAGCAAGCACTCCCTACCAACTACTGATGAAGACGCCGCACCAGCAATGACATCGGCTGCAAATAGAGCTTGTCCCTGATCTACCCATCTCCGCCAATGGATGTCGCAAGAGCCACCGCTAAGGACTTCATTGATGCCCGTATTTGCTGGTAGGTAAAGGCTGGCTGGAGACAACAAATAAACTGAAACTTTTTAAAAACCGTTCCGGATCCAGACAGACTGAACTATTCTATTCTAAAGGGGTGGTTTGCTGTGGGGAGATCGGGTGTCATCCCAGCCAAGTTGCAGCGCAGAGTACTAGGGATGTTGCCAGGGTCAACCCTGGAATGGGTTAAAATGAAAAGCCTGCCAGGAGCTATGTGTGGTTGGCCAGGCATTGATTAAGGACATGAGTATTGGGTGAACTCTTGCCATAAATGCGCAGGAATTCAGCCTTCTCCTCCAATAAGCACCCCATCAGGGACTGGAGACCCCAGGGGACGCATGGTCTAGAATTCATCATAGATTTCGCTGGGTCCACTAATGGGCAATATCCTTTCTGGTTGTTCCGTTTGATGCCCTACTCAAATTGGCTTGTAAGTAAAAAATTATGCCATCAACCGACAACAGAAAACACAATAAAAAAATTAGAAGCGACCTTTCACACCCACTGGTCTAGTCCAGACGTTCTGGTCTCGGACAATGGACCACAACTAACAAGCTGCAATTCGAGCAATCCTAGCCTTCCCTAGGTATCAGACATGCCCCTAACCGCGCCAGCCCATCCGGCTGCAAACGGCAGAGCCGAGAGAATGGTCCGATTCACAAAGGAAAGGGGCTTAGAAAGAATGGACATAAGGTGATGTCCAACAAAAAGTAAAGCCGTTTAGCTAACACTTCCAGCACATAACGCCGCAGTACAAGTTACTAACAAGTTCCTCCGCGGAATTACTTATGGGACGCAAAATTACGATCGACGAACTTGAACAGACTACAACACCAGATTTTACACGCCAGAAACCGCCCCTGATTCCTCCACCAAGAATATGAAAGTTAAGGCAATTCCAGTTAGGGCGACTTGGTATATGCGAAAAATTTTCAACTGGGTGAACCTATTATGGGTACCTGGACTAAATTAACCCAACTTACAGGCCGCCAAATCGCTACCGTTTAATGGTAGACGATGGCAGGGAGTGTGAAGCGGAAACATAGACCAGCTCAATCCGAATAATGAACGGCCAACAGACGACAACCAGTCGCCGACACCTACGGCCTACACACACCAGTCGCCGACAATACGGATAAAAACTCAACCAGGGTGGGGGGGGAACGGCGAGAAGTTATAAAGAAGCCGTTTAAAGACTAAACACAAATGATTTATACCAACAAAAAGAGCGAATAAAAAGACCTCACTGTTTGAAGAGACTTGGCGGGAAGAGCCGCGTCGGAAGGGGCCAGCCAGGCCAGCTTCAACAGCCCAATGGAAACGGGTGGGGCGGCATAAACCGCCGGCCGCCACCTCGTCTGCTAAAGAAACTCAGGCGGTGGCAAAATGGCTGACTCACCCTTCCAGACGGTTCCAACAGCGAAGATACGGAAGACACAGCAGCCCCATGCCGAACCGGGTCAACAGTCTTTCAACGAAGGAATGAACCGCGCAAGTCTAATCAGTTCGGAGAAGCCCCACCTATCCTGCGTGACTACGTAACTCACGTAGGACTGAACTAAGAGGGGAGGGTGTTCTAATATGCAAGTGGTTGAATCTCTACGGCTACTGTTCTGATTTGGTCCCAGATAAATAGCAAGTGGGATTGGTTTCACTAAGAACCTAAATCCAAAGAGCTGGCTGAAAGGCGAATTTTAAAAAAGAAATGCCATAGGCCTGGAAATGCCATAGGCTGAAAGCAAGCAGGCCAGCCTGTATAAAAGGCTGGCTGCGGCTGCAGCCAAACTGTTCCTATACTGACTACTGTTTGAATAAAACCTTTTGTTGTTGGAACCCGGTCTACCTCGTGTGTTTTCAAACAAAACAAGTAGCATTGGCTTTCAACAATGGCTACTGAATTGATAATTCCTTTTTTTCCAACAGAAGGCAGGAAAAACACACCAGGAGAGGAATTATCTATTGGGAGGATGTGGTAGCCTGACTCAACTGACCATGATCTTGCAAGTTGTCAACAAAATGGCTTCTGGACAGGATAAAACTTCAGCCGGTTTAGGTCAAACTGGCTTAAGCCCAGGTCAGGAGCAGGTTAAACAGTATGTAAGGGTTTGCCCTTTTACAGTTAGCAAAGTTACTTACTGATGAAAAAAATTGGGGAAAATTACTGCAATAATAAATCTGCCAGCTCGTCTCATTCTCTCTCTCTCTCCTTTCCTCCCTCCCATCCCTCTCTCTCATAAAAAAGGGTAAATTGATTTAAGAGACAGAGTGATTGACAGAAGTTGAAAGTTCCACTAAATAAAATTTTAGCATACATAACAAGAGCTCTACTAGAGGTCCCAACATCATTTATTACAGCAGAATTTATGCCCATAAAGTTTACCACACAAGTGGTAGCTTTTTACATTATTTTGAAATACTCAACAAAATGGAAGAATAGACTGCCTAAGAAAAGTTCTCTGGAGTGGAGTATGATTAAGAGTCTAGAACAAAAACACATTTTAGTGCAGACAAAAAAAGTAGGCCTAAATTCTAATGTAGCACTTTGAAATAGATCAGGGACTATTTCTAGAAATGTACAGATGGCTTGAGGAGAGGCCTTAACACATGCTCAAATGAACAAACATTTTAAGTGCTAGTTGGAAGAGATATATTCTCTCCAGACCTATGCTTTTCAGATGTCATCATTCACAATGTATTGACATTATATTAAGAGCACATTCTCTTGAAATATGTTTTCCCATGATTTAATATCTATTTTCCTGTATAACATTTCCATGGGATTAATGCACCAAACAATATTTTGGCAAGAATAATAGAAAATTTCAACTATGTAACTTTTATGTGTCCATAGCTTCCAAATTTCTAAAACAGCATTTTATACTTATTATACAGGTTGACTTGAGGAAACATTGAGCAAACCATTTACATAATAAAGATGATGTATTTAAAATATATCTAAATTAATTCTTGGAAATATGTTACATACAGACTTGCTAAATTTATGGAAATGTTCAGGAACTGAGCTCAGAATATAGTTCAAAGAAAAATGCAGCAAACCATATAGAAATTCATGTAGACTATGATCATTACTTTGTAGGAATTCATCCCATTTTATCCATGAAAAACATTTTATTTAAGGCTGTGCTTCTGAAAAACTATATTAAGTTACAAATCTCCTGAAATTCTTTTCACTAGGTTTTGTGTTTGAGTCTTCCCCTTTCTCTTTTTCTCATCTGTCCTGAATTCAACACTAGTTAACTGGCCACCAAATCCCTGTATATATTTATCCCTGTATATTTATAACCCTGTAATGACTTAATTCAGGGTAAAGTTGGGCAATTGGACCACCAAAAATGTTGTTTACTCCGTGCTGGTCAGACCTCCTCACCAAAAAAAATTCATCTTTCAGGAATGATTTTGGTCAAAGACCATTCTTCTTCTTGTGCAATATCTATCATCGGAGGTTGGTGATCATGTTGGCAATCTTATTAGAAAGACCATTAGAAGATATTTTTGAATTAAAACTGAGTCTTTTATTACTCAGGACAAAATCAAAGCAAACATTTCAGGTGTCAGCAATGTTGATACAGGACTTGAGAGAATTGAATTCTGTCCCACTATCTTTCCAGAGATCTCAGTTTGGGCTCAGTGTTTATCAGCCTTGATTAGTCTTGCAGGCTGGATGGAATCAGGTTGTGGTTTGCATTTAATCCGTGGACCAGAGAATCTTTCTCTTCTACAAAAGATTAGGATACATTCATCAGCAGGATCAAGGGCTGTTTAAGGGCTACATGAGATTGCTCTGACAATCTCTGAACAAAAATACTGTTTCATTAGTGGCAATAGGTTTCCTTTGATTAATCTTTGAATGTACCAGCTCTTTGCTATCAATGTTCTCGAGAATCTGCATTATTCAAAAGGCTAACTGGCTTGGCATTTCCACATGAGCCATTATTTCATGCACTTTTCTGCTCCCTCCAACCAGTTTGTTGTTTATTCACAGTCATTTATGATTTCTCACTTCATGAAAAAGTTTTGCAACGCCAATGAAAGAGAAGACTATTGTCCATTATAGTAGCACCAATTGCAGAACAATTGATTATTGCTCACACTCGTTTGGGAAAGACAGAATTTTATCTTGGTGCATCTGGCATCAAAAGTATATGTGGTTAGCTTTTACTCATAAAAAGAGCTGTCTTCTTGCTGGATCATTAATAACTTAGCTACAGCATAAACTTTGTTCAGATGGAGACTAGTCAACAAGCTGGTATGAAAGATTTCCATAGCTGTCTGCAGATATATTGCCATGTTTCATTAGTTTGCTGGCACTTCCAGTAGAAATGTAATCTTTGCAAACCATACATGCTTTGATAGTCAGAAGAGCCATCATATCAGCTGGGTCACTTTTTATGTAAGAGGCAGCTTCTTTGCAGTTTTGAGGAAGATGGTTTGGTTGTGAGTTAAAGATGGTGTCAAGTTGCCATTAAGGAAGTGAGAAAAGCACATCTACATCTTATCAATTACTTGGCATTCCAAACTCCTGGGTAGAGGAAGTAAACTTCTGGGGATAGAAAAAGAAATCCTGGAAGAAGGAAGATGCTGGCTGAAGAGATAAACATTTCAAGTGACAATTTGTAAATCAGTGTTGTATAAGGCAATTTAGCCCAGTGGTCAGCTCTGGTTGCTAATGTCAGGGGAGTAATTGGAAGAATTACTTCTTGAGTGAAAGTGTGGACAAAGAATATTCTATTTCATTAAAATGTATAACTTATGGAACATTATGTACTGAAACTTGCTAAAAGATTGTAGCTATTTTCCTAACTACTACCTAATAGAAAACAGGGAAAGAAGTTGTGTGTGGCATGTGTATTTTTCTCATCAAGAGTTTCTGTCTTCCTTACTATGGCTGCACAATATTGACTCCTTCAAGATGCATAGTCACTGAGATTTGGGAGTAATTGATCAAAGCACTGGGAGGAGCTTGAGCACAGGTTAAAACAGAGAAATATAGATGAGCGCTTGGAAAATAAATGGAACTCATCAAGCCATAAAGTACCATAAGTAATATTTTCAAAAGAAAATTGTAACATAGCATACTTTGGGAAGTATGTCTTATCAGAATTCTAATTTCATCTCTGTAACTATATTGATTTATTTTTGTGCCAAGTCAGTACAGGTCTAGGATTACTACGTGGACAAGACCAGACCATGATTCCACCCCCCCACCAGTTGTTTGCCACCGTTCTCTTTTTCCTCTCTTCTCTGTGAGAAATAGGGAGAATGAGGGAGAGTGCTGGCTGAGAAACTTTCTCAAATTGTATTTCTTTTTTAGACTTTCTCTGATCATTGTTTGGATTGCAGCTCTCTCTCCTGCTCCTCAAGATTATTCCTTCTGCCTATTATACAGGACCAAAAGATATATCTTCTGGGGATCTAGTTTAGCACCTTCAACAACTACATCAAATTGGCTCTCATCTCTTTCTATATGGATTGTTCTGTCTTTTGTGTTTTAGTTTCATATTAATTTCATTTTCATTTCTACATTATGATTATGATTAACTAAAGATGCTATTGCTCTCAAATCAAGGCTTTCAGATTTGTTCCCCCCTCCATCCAAGGTTAGTTATGCAAATTTTTTGTTTTGTAACCGGGTCATTCCTTTCTTTCTCTCCTCTTCACTCTGTATTGCCACTCACTGCCTCCATCCCTTCTTCTTTTCTTTTGTGGTGCCCCTCTTCAAGCTTCTCATTTTAGCATGAAGAAGTTTTTTTGTTGGCACAAGAGAAGCTGCTATTTAAGCGTCCAAGTAAATAGCATTCCATTTGTTATAAATAATGATCATTTACTTACTATGATTTTGGGCACTGCAACATCTCTGACTTTTCAGATTTTACTGCTGTCATTTAGTCTGCTAATTAAACAGTCATTTTCATGACAGATGTAAAAGCAACCTGACATGATGTTTCATTTCTGAAGACTGCATATAATTTTCCATGATTCTGTAATGTTTACTCACACTTAAAAATAAGTCTGAAAAATAAATAAAAGGAAGAAGTCATCTAAAAAAAACTCAAGGAGAGTAGTGGAAAGAGATAAAAAATACTGTACTGTACTGTAGTACTGTAACAATTTGATGAATAAAGCAGGGCATTTTTGTCACTAATTAAGGTAGAAGCTTGGTTAGGCCAGGTTCTGTGCATAATTCTACATAATGAAGGCAAAGGTCTCTTTAAATTGAGAGCAAGGGGCAAGAAATTATCTCTACAAAACACAGGAACTTGTGTTCAAAGATGATGTGTATATAGTGAAAATCACAATAATATGACAAATCAATGTAAGTATGTTCTGGTTGCTGTGAGATACAGAGAGACTGGACTGACCATGGCAACATGATTTAATTTCTAAGAGAAATAAGGAGTAGACTAGATTGTATGATGTAAATGAATATCTAAGATCAGTAGGCTTATCATATGAAAAAAGGACCCAGGTGGAACAAGCCAACACATCATCAAAGCAAAAAAAAAAAAAAAANAAGCAAAAAAAAAAAAAAAAGAAGTCCTGCTGGAACATCGCCTAAAGGTATACTTGCATCTCTGAGCTACATGTATAATGCAAGCTCTACTATTGTACTTTTTCCCATTTTGGTTCTTTGAATGATGAATATTTACAACTGCACTTTCACCAAACTCTCCTTTGATGCTTCAGATAGATTTATTTGGGATCTTCCCTTCAAAGTACTGTGAATGGTGCTGAAAAAGCCTCTGATTCAAGAAAAGATTAGACTGCATTTCCTATCTTAAACACCTTACTTTAAGGAGGCATTGCCTGAAACAAATATCTAAGATAATCAGCCTAAGGCAGTTCCGCATGCAGGACTTTGCAGAAAAATGCTACAAAGAGGTTTAATACCAAACATCTGGAAAGGAATGGAATCAGTGTATATTTCTGTGGGAGTTACAGAAGGCTTCTTCTTTAAAATAATGATTGGATACATTGGAAGATGCTCAGAACAAATCTAATTAGACTTAAAGCCCACAGAATCCAGAAAAGAGTCAACAGGGTAAAGGATTAGAATGAGTTTATTTATTAATTAAATTTATATGCCACCCATCTCATTGTAAAGTGATTCTGGGAAGCTCAGAACATTTCTTGGCTTTTGGAAAAAGCATTCCTCATCATATATTCTTATGAGCATATATTAATTGATGGGATAACCCAACATAAAATACATATAGAAATATCCCATATTTTGTTTTGCCCCAATTGACTTCTCAAAGTAAATACTTATTTTAAAAATAAAAATGACTATTCAGCCTGTATTTTATTTTCTGATTTTTTTTGCCAATATGTAAGACAGGGCATTTATTTGTTGAGATTTGAAGTTGCCATTTGTTTGACTATTCTGATGCATAGTCGAGGTCTTTTTGAAGGGTAGCGGTATTGTCTGTGGTGTTGAATAGCTTTACATCGTCAGTGAAGAGAATGCAGTTGGTCTTAATATGATCACAGAGGTCATTTATGTAGAGTATGAAGAGAGTTGGTCCTAGAACACTGCCTTGGGGGACTCCACTGTTGACAGGCACAGAATTTGATAGGACACTCCCAATTTTGACCATTTGTTGTTTGTTTGACAGGAATGCTTCTATCCAGTTATGCAGGTGTCCAGAGATGCCATAAGATTTTAGTTTTAGGAGTAATTTTGTTGTGTACCACTGAATCAAAGGCGTTACAGAAGTCAATTTAAATTGTGTCTATTGCTTTGCCCTGATCGAGTTGTGTAGTCCATATGTTTTTGCAGTGTAAGAGTTGCAGATTGCAGGATAGTTTTTTTCTGAAACCAAATTGTTTATTAGAGAGTCGGTTATTTAATCTCTAAGTGGAGGAAAATGGATTGGTTAATAATTGATTCCATGACTTTACAGGTGATGCAGCATAAAGAGATTGGTCTGTAATTTTCAACTAGGCTGGGGTCTCCCTTTTTGAAGTTGGGGATGACTGTGGCTTGTGACCATAGTTTTGACAAGGAGCTTGTCCTGAAAGATTTTTCAAAGATTATGCTTAGAGGTTCGGCTATGGTGGTGGATAGCTTTTTTAAGAAGTACGCACAACCCCGTGACCTACTCGTGAGCTTTGATGTCATATCCCTCTTCACCCAAGTACCTATTGAAGAAGCCTTGAGAGCCATCCAAAACAAATACAAGCACCCCTAAGCACATCCTAGATTTGACCAATCAGTGACTAACCAATGCATGCTTCATCCACAATGGACAAAGATACAAACAGATAGAAGGAGCACCCATGGGACCACCCCTCTCACCCCTCATTGCTAACCTATACATGGAACACTTTGAAACCAATGCTCTAGACAAATCCAAACACAAACCCAAATTCTGGCTTAGATATGTAGATGACATCTTCGTAATTTGACCACATGGGAAAGAAAAACTGGACAACTTCCTCACACACCTCAACAGCCTACACTCCAAAACCCAATGGCACCCTAGGACACACCATCCACTGGAAGAAAACACACACCAACTGCTATTTAAATATTACAATCTATTTAAATACCACAATCCCATCACCACCCTGCACGGATCAAGACCATAGCCAAGACCTTCATCTCCAGAACCAAACACCTAGCCAACAAAGATGACCTGAGAACAGAATTACACACCCTCACTAACGTATTAATTTCCAAATGGATTCCAAAGACACAATTACCTACCTAATCCTAAGGGAGACACCCCTCAAAAAAACTGAGACACAGAACAGGACAATGGTATCACCATCCTCCCCTACATCAAAGGCACCACAGATAAAATCAGCAAAATTCTTCACAAACACAATATCAGGACAGCCTTCGGCATTGACCAAAAAATAGCCAACATCCAAAGAAACCCCCAAAACAAGATCCAGCTAGAAAACCAAGGAGTTTGGTTTTAGGAGAAACACCACACACCAATTTCCCAGCCACATACATTGGGCAAACCAACAGGAGAATAAATGCATGCATCGCAGAACACAAGAAAGAAGTCAGAAAAGAAGAAAATACTTCTTCCATTTTCCAGCACCTTAAAGCCACAGGACATGAAATTAATTTTGAGGGAACCAAATTAATCTCAATACTGAACACTTCAACAAGAGAATAATCAGGGAAGCCATCGAAATAGAGAAATACCCCCATAACATGAATAAACGGGATAACTTATCAACAAACGAGTCCCAGTCCCAAAAACCAACACCGGACCCAAAGCAACACATAACACCACTACCAAACTCCCTCACCAGATTCAAACCCAAACCCATTCCACAGACAGGCAACCACCATCCAGAAACCAGATCACGGCTGCATCAACAGCTGCCACACCCCCTTACCCCCAAACCAAGCAAACTAACACACATCATGAACACATAGCCAGACTCAAACTTGGAGCCAAACCAAAGCTGGGAACGTTGCATCACAGCCACCTGCTCAGGATATCACATCATAGAACTCAGGAGGTTACACCACAAAACCTCAGAATGATACAACACAGCTAATGACTCAGGAGATTACAGCACAGGACCCAGGATGTCACAACAATAGAATTTAGAATGTCATCACACAGCCCATTACCCAGGTTGTTACAACACAGGAGGCTGATAGACACACAGTCAACACCTCAGCCACACATGTTCTTACAAAAAAGCGTTGGTTAGACGTTTGTAGTTGAGGTAGTTGGTTAGTTCTTTATTGAACACAGCCAACCAGCCCACTTACAACAGAGTCAGCACACCACACCTTCCCACCAGTATTTTTAGAGAGACGGCAGCTCCGATCATACTTTGCTCACACAAGCACAAAGCTGAAAGCACCAGCCTGAAGATGATGAGTGGGACCTCGTCGAAACATCACCAAGATATTCTCAATCTTACATGGGAAAAAACCTGAACACATCAAGACCTGCATATATCCATATCTATATATATTTATATCTAGCTCTATGTTTGTGTGTGTGTGTGTGTGTACACAAGCATGCACATAATTCCACTGGGAGCCATGAACAACATTTCTGAGTTGTTTGGGTGTCAAATGATATTCTACCTCTCTTCTTCATTAAAAAGAAGGTATATTGACAATTTTTATTATAGTTAAGAAAATGGGAACTTTATAGCATTAGAAAAAACAAAACCCAAACCCAAGAGTGCCATCAAATTCCTGAACATCTGGAACTAACTCTTCAGACATTAGAAAATCATACAACATTGGAGAATTATGATAAAACTTCCAGAGTCTGCACTTTGCAAAAATGTATTGAACTAGTTATTTAGCGATACTTTCATAGCAGGTGACATCTGTTGGAAATAAAAATGATAGATGGTTTGCTGAAGTACTTTGAAACATCTGTCAATCTGTCATTTCAACTGTACGTGTTTATGAATGATTTGCCTTTCCGTGTCATAGTTCTTGATAAATGTTTAATTGATCTTATTAATGCTTATCCTTTAAAGTACGTGTTTAAGTCTATTTATGCAATCTTTGAAGGAACTATATTTTTTTCTAAGCAAAATATTTTGAAGCTATCACATTTCTAGTCATAAGCATCATACCTAAGAAGAAACAGATATAGGATAGGGCAAATGCTCTAAAATTGAAGAATTGGGAGGTTGAAGGGCATCCTTCTGTTTTGTAGCAGAGAGTCAATTTCAAATTTTACTTTATGAATACTTGTATAAGAATTAAACTAGAGGCTGACATTGTATGCGTACATGTGTGTACAATGGAAAGTGGAAATCTCTGAAAGATCTAATGGACATAGCCAGCAATTACATCACCGAATATAAAACTAGATCTGATTCAAGAAGGCAATCTCTTTTGTTTCATATTCAGAATCCAGGATTCTGCATGTTTTCTGTAATTGTCTCTTTTGTGGCAGAGCATATTCTTTGGCTAAATTATGAAAGTGCCTTCTGTATACAAGGTGGTCTGTTTCCAAACAATACCCTGCATCACAGTAGGTACAAGATATCAAAACTTGCAACATGACATTTTACTGTTTCTTTCAGTAGCTTGCATATCCAGCCACAGTGATCCCTAAACAGGAGAAAGAACTATGTTGATCAGACTAATCTAATTATTGTGGCAAGAATGAAATTACAAGCTGATGAAAAAAGTCAGGTATCCTAATAGATGATACGTTAAAAAGAGCTTGGAATAAATTTCTTGTAATTAGCTAATTTATTTGGTTTGATTCATTAAGAAAATGGATAAAGTCAATAACTTTGTTTTCAAGAAAGTAGAGGCTATTTGTTAATTGCAGTAGATATGAAAAATATTAACCTTAATACCTTCTTTCTGAGAATGGAATTATTTTCTATTTGTGATATAGATTTATGAAATCCACCAAGCTTATATTTTGCATTAGATCTGTACATAACAGATCATTGAAAATGAAGAGTTGACAATTTAATAGTTATTATAACTGTATAATTGCAAACTCTCTATGTAGTTTTAAAAAAAATACAAAACAAAAAATAAAATAAAACAAAAATAGGTGGATGAATATGTCATTTTCCTGGACATTATACATGATACATGAGGCTCAAGTAGAATTGCAGACATTTGAAACTATTTATTTATTTAGAATATATTTCTCCCTCTCTCCTGGATTATCTGAATTGATCCATTGTCTCAGTTTTGAATGTAGAGAATGGCAATGAGATTGAAAAGTGGGAAAGGTGAAGAAGAATCCAGGAAAATGGGAATGCACCTCCCTTCAGCACTATAGACTAATGAGAAAGAAGCCCATGTCACTCTGCACCAATGGATGGAAAGAGGATGTAAAACAGAGAGAAACACTTGCCATTTGTTGGTTAATGCGATGCATCCGTTCTGTACTCACTGCATACGTTTTTCATACTCTCTATCCGTCCAGCATCCGTCGACTGAAAGTTTTGAGCTGCTCAAAAACTTTTTGAGCGGAAAATGTATCCCAACGCGTCCATTCTGCATCTGCAACACATACGGGGAACATCGTTCTACATCCGTCGTCATCTGTTACGCATCGCTATATTCCGCAAGGCATCTGCTGCACATCCGCGCAACTCGCATCCACCACAGTAGAAAACAGACAGAGGGAGGAATGAAACGGATGCAGAACGGAGGCGCAGAATTAGTAGCACGGATGGAGAAAGGATGAAGCGGATGCAGCTCACATACAAGCATAAAATGGAAAAAACGTTCGCAAAGGGGACGTATCTCAGATATTTAGGATGTCTGCAGGATGCCTAGTGGGATGCAAAAGGACACCGGCGAAAAATTATATTTCCTATAAAAAGGGGAGGAACTCACCTGGATCTCACTTTCAGTCCAGTAGCACTGCTGTACAGACCTCTCAGCCTTCATCTTGCTCTTGCTCTTCCACAGCATCAGTCATCTCCACCATGGACGTAACACACTCATTTTGGTAGCCACCATTCATTCTGCATCAGTGCGAAGCAATCTACAGGCTTTTCACCTGTTCTACCCGCGCAGAAAAGGAAGTGGCCAAGAAGTGTCTGGGTCCGAAGATGGATTGGGAAGAAGAGCCGAGTACGGACTGTACAACAAGCTGATGGTGGAGCTGAGGAACGAAGACCCGTGGCATTCCAGAACTTCATGAAGGATGCCGCAGCCATGTTTGACGAAGTTGTGGAGTGGCTGAGTCCAGGTTGACCAAGCAGAGCATCAACTTCCGGCCCAGCCTGGACCCTGGGCTCAAGGTGGCACTGACTCTGCAACCACCTGGCCTCCGGGACCACGTACACGAGCATGCAGTATGGCTGGAGGGTGCCACACATTGTGGTCAGCATTGTGGTCAGAGAAGGTGGTGTAGGCCATCATCGAGATACCTGGAGGAGTTTCCTCCAGTGCCCCTCCACTGAAGAAGACTGGAAGAAAGTTGCAGAGGCAGTGATATCAGAAATGGAACTTCCCCACACCGTTGGAGCCATAGATGGCAAGCCACGTGGCCTGCAAGCTCCAGCCAAGTTAAGGGTCCACTTATTTCAACTACAAGGTCTTCTTCAGCATCATATCCCTCTTCGCCATGGTTGATGCTGATTACAAGTTAATGTACATCGATGCTTCAGGCAACGGGTCATCTTCAGATGCCCAGGTATACAATGCCAGTCACCTCATGGAGGGGCCTGGAACGCAACCTCATCATGGGCTTCGCGAGATCCAGACGCCCTGCCCAACGACACACAAGATGTTGCCCTAACTTCATCGTGGGGGATGACGCCTTCTCCCTCAGAACCTACCTCATGAAGCCCTACAACCTCCAAATGCCTCACCCGTGAAGAGAGATCTTCAACTACAGCTGCGCAGGCAAGACGGGTGGTGGAGAACACCTTTGGGCATCCTGGCCAACAGGTTCCAGGTACTTCTCACACAAATGCAGCATCGCCCACAGACCCGTGAGGAGGATCTTGGAAGCTTGCTGCATCCTGCACAATCTCATGCACACCCGTCCTAGTCTTGCAGAACAGGCTCGTGGACCGTCAACAGCAGGCTCTCCATCTTCTCTCTCCAAGCAGCCTGCTTCCTCTTGGTATCTCGATAGAGCCCTGTGTCCCTTCGCCAAAGATATTCATTCTCCCTCAGCCACTCCAGCACCTCCTCCTCATGTTCCTCTTCTAGTGGTTATTGCTCCTCTCCCGTTCACGCATTGCCTCTTCCTCCTTCTGGCAGGGCCATATGGACCCTCATCAGAGGGGCTTTGAGGTTGTAGGGCTGCGTCCTCCACACGCAGCAGCAGCAGCAGCAGCAACAACAACAACAACAGTAAAGCGAGCAAAAGCAGGACCAGCCAGGACGCAGCAGCAGCGCAGCACCAGGAGCACCAGCAGGACCAGCGAGGGACCAGGAGCCACCAGCAGCACCAGCAGGACCAGGAGCACCAGCAGGACCAGGAGCATGAGCAGGACCAGGAGCACCAGCAGGACCAGGAGCACCAGCAGCACCAGCAGGACCAGGAGCACCAGGAGCCACCAGCAGGATCAGCAGGACCAGGAGCAGCGCCAGCAGAGATAAGCCCCAGCAGAAGCACCAGCACCCGAGGAGCAGTGCGCAGCAGAGTAGCAGCGCAGCAGAAGCCACCAAACCAGGAGCAGTGCCAGCAGAAGCTCCAGCACCAGAAGAGCGAGCCTGAGCAGCAGAAGCAGAGTCAGGGCCAGGGGGTGGTGATGGGGCCCTGTCCCTCTTGCCAGGGCTGGCAGCAGATGGTAGAGGCTTTCTCTTCTTCCCCATGGTTGTTGGCTTGCTGTCTGGCTGTCTGGGCTTGTCGTGTGCTGTCTGGCTGTCTGGCTGTCTGGCTGTCTGGCTGTCTGGCTGTCTGGCTGTCTGGCTGTCTTGGCTGTCTGGAGAGCTGTGTCTGGAAAGCAGGTCTTTCCTCTGAATTGGTGACCTGCTTGCGAGTTGCTTCCCTTATATCCGCGGGGCTGAACGGCAATGCATCCTCCTCGGGCATGGCGCAATAACGCTGTGCATGCCGCTCGGTTTCCGCTCGGCTTCCACTCGGCTTCCGCTCGGCTTCTGCTCTGCTTCCGCTCGGCTTCCGCTCGGCTTCTGCTCTGCTTCCGCTCTGCATCCGCTTCATACCACTAGGCATCCGCTCTGCATCCATCTTTCGCTGCGGCGTCTGCTTCGCTGTGCTCCCCCAAAAAGCCCTGCTGCGGATGTGCCATCCGCTCCCATCCACTTCCATCCGCTAGGCCTTCCATGGAGCATCCACTTTCCCATCCCTCTACATCCTTCCCCCCGTCCGTTCCTTTCCGTTGTTTGTCCGCATCTGGTTATCAAATTCGGGGCACTTTTGAGAGCGGATAACAACGGATGTGAACATTTTCTCGTCCGCTGTGTCCTTTTTACAAACGTTTTGCATCCGTCGGCCAATGTGACAAGGCCTAAATATATGGCTTTGCCCATGTAGTCACCTGGATTTAGATTTAAGGAAGGAAGCATCAGATCATGTGAGGATGTGCTAAAAGATCTGAGTATGTGGAAAAGAGAGATTAAGGGGATATGTCCCAGCTGTCAAAAATCTGAAAAGCTGTTATGGAACAGAAGTAATTATTTTTGTTCTAGAACAGGGGCGTCAAACTTGATTTCATTGAGGGCTGCATCAGGATTGTGTTTGACCTCAGAGGGCCGGGGGTGGATTTGGCCATGGTGGGCATGGTCAGTTCAATGTCACTTTTGTCGGGGCACCTATAGTGGCCCCCTATAGTTCTAAGGCAGGACTTTCCTGAGACCCTCCCTCATTCTCATTATAATCTCCTTCTTTCCTTCCTTCTTTCCTTCCTTCTTTCCTTCCTCCATCCCTCCCTCCCTTCCTTCTGTGATGACTCGGGGCATGGCACAAAGGCAAGACAGTCAGATAATTAGTAGGATTCCCTTTATTAGCTCCAACTTTCCCCCCATTCCCTGGTTATTTTCTGAGCTGGAGAAAAACTCTCCCAGGAACAGCCTTTGGCTGCAGAGAATCAAATCCAAAATGTAGTCAACAAAAACTGTTACTATAAGTCTAATCAAGGCAAGATGAGATAATTAGTCCAGCAGGGCAAGAGAAGGAATTCCAGACATAAAGGAACGGCAGTAATTCAACACGGTTGGGAGGATGCCAGGAACGCAGATAACCAAAGTCAACACAAGATGCAAATAACCAGTCAACATACGTTTGTTCCCAACAGATGCCACACTTAGCTTGCATCTCTTTTAAACTCTCATTCCCAGGTGTGGCTAATGAAGGGAATCAGAGCCCTTTCCTCCCTTGTAAGCCATGCAACCCATTTGCTCTCTTCTCTGTTCCTCCCTGCATGCCCTAGGATGAAGAGGGCGTGGGTCTGGGTCTTCATCTGAACTCCCTCTCCCTTGTTCTACCTCTTTCCTGCTCTGCCCAGCCAGACTTTGCCTTTCCCCAGTTTCCTCCACAGACAATGGAGCCATACTCCCACTCCCTGTTAGCTGTTTGTTTTCCTCCTCAGATTCAGACTCTGACAGGGGCATGACACCTTCCTTCCTTCCTTCCTTCCTTCCTTCCTTCCTTCCTTCCTTCCTTCCTTCCTTCCTTCCTTCCTTCCTTTCTTCTTTCCTTCCCTCCCTCTTCATTCTCCTTTCTTCTTCCTCATTTTTTCTTCTTTTTTTTTGTCTTTCCTCTTTCCCTTTCTCCTTTCCTGTTCCTCTTGCATGCTCAAATGCAAAAGGGGAAATATTTCTCCTTTTGTTTTGTTTTAGTTTGTTTTGATAGCCCACTGCTAGCAAAAATGGAGCCCTGGGGGGCTGTGGTCAGCCCTTCAGAGCTCCATTTTTGCTGACAGGTTAGACCCACAGGCCAGATGTAAGCACCTCCTGGGCCAGATCCAGCCCGCAGGCCTTGAGTTTGACACCCCTGTTCTAGAACCAGAAGTAGACATTTCTAGGAAGCAGCTTTCAACTGACCATTAAGAAAAAACATTTAATGACAAGACTATCCTGAGGATGGAATGAAGTACCTCAGGAATTGGTGACTTCTCTTTCTTGACTTCTGTATGAAATATGAGATGCATAGAAAACCTAATAATGATCTCCAGCCTTCAGGAGCAGTTCTCCTTAGCTCAGACCACTAAACAACTTTCCATCAAATACTTCTATAGGATTCAAAAATAGAATCTGACAGCTCTGGCCCTATGGGTACAATGGTTTATCTTTGAATGGTATTAATAGTCTCCAGTATTTTTTTTGTCCAAAGGTGGCTGAAACCAATTTGAGTGTCTCTGAAATTGCACATTTTGCTTCGAGATCTTAAGTATAGAATGGGATGGGGAATTAGTGGCTTTATAGTTGTTGCTGAACTACAATTCCCCAAACAGATGTATTAGGTCAGGCTCCTGGGAGTTGTAGCTCAGTGGCCTTGAGAGGACCAGCTGTTCTTGTTTCTACTAAAGGAATAAGCAGGGCAGTTCTGTCCACTCATTGTCACTTCCTCAAATATGTCCTGTTCTCCTCTCTTAGTCATGACACTTATTTATTCTCTGTCCAAGCTGCATGTCTTTTAACCACCTAGGACATCCAGTTTGTACAGATCCACTCATGACAAATATTTATGTAATTCATAGATGCCAGAAAGCTGGAGTGTTGTAGTGGAGGGTCTGAAAGAGCATGCCAAACATCCATGCAAGCCTAATGTTTGGAAAACGTGTGTGTATCACATGGCTAGAAAATATGAATAGAATAGAATAGAATTCTTTATTGGCCAAGTGTGATTGGACACACAAGGAATTTGTCTTAGTGTAAATGTGTACGTAAAAGAAAAGATACATTTGTCAAGAGTCAAGAATCATCAGGTACAACATAATAATACTCATAGTGTACAATAAGCAGTCAAATCATACTAGGAAACAGTCAATAATAGATAAGAAAACAAATAGACCTGAAACCTGAGACACTTTGTGGGCATGATTCCAGGAAATTACAGTAAAGGTAACATATATTTGGTTGTACATATCCTAACAGCAGCTAGGATTGCATATGCACAATGTTGGAAAAATCCAGAAACCCTGAAGACAATATTATAACAAAAAAAAATCTGAAATATGAAGAGATGGATAGTTAACCCTAAAAATTAAAGGAAAAGATGGTTCAGACTATTTCACAACATGGGAACTATTCTATAAATAGTTAAGTGGCAGATTTCCTTAGAGGAAATAAGTGACAGATTTCCTTAGCTTAGAGGAGTAGAATTAGGTGAAATATGGTTTTTACGAGAAATGAAAAACAGATGAGTAAATATTTCTGACAGTTATATAATTGATATTATAAAGGAAGATAATATATGTTATAATATGATTGATGTTATCATATTTGTTTATATATATATGATCATAATGACAATGATGTTTGTATGTTAACATTTTGAATACCTAGAGAGCACACTGCTCAACATAGAAAGGAAATGTATAACATAAAATAATAACAAATATTTCAAGAAAAGAAAAGAAAGGAAAATGTGTGTGTGTCTATGTACTTTTTCACCCTTTCTGTTCATGCTTATATCCGCTGAAATTCTCCTAAACATTGTGACTTCTGGATATAAATCAAACAAACACATTAGAATAGCATTTGGCCATGGCAATATTTGTTCATAAATATCCTTCTAGGTGATGCTTATTTATTTGTGTCTTTTGTTCTTACATACTGCTGAATCAATAACAATTCCTGACATTTGCAGCAATGAAAACTATCATAAACTTTTATGAGTGGAAAAGCAACTCCAAATCCGTGAGAAAAATAACAAAAATAAGGAACAATTAAAATAACCACTGCTTATTCCACAGCAGCAGAAGTAGTAGATGCTTTTCTGCTTATATGATCACAGAGATTCATATGATGATTAAATAATTCCTTTTCTGCTTGGAAAAAGGTCTGGGTTTTGAACAAAGTAAGTAAATAAATAGCAACATATTTTAGTGGTATATATTCACAGACACTAGGTGGCACTGTGTAAACATCATAGATATCCCAGACTAGGATAGCTTTCCAAGTTTATTTTTGTTGCTATTCACTTCTAGATTTTTGTATATAAACCCTGTAATAAAGGACTTTTCAGTTTAGAAAGAAGTTGTTGATTGCTGAAGTAATCAATGCCATCAGTAGCAAATATAATTTTGATATTGGCAGGAAACTAATTTTCTCCTTTTTTCCTGTCACCTTCAAGGAGGAATCCAGCAAACTGTTTCCATTATCAAGGAAATCCAGACCAAAGAGACATTCTAAGCATTTCTTGGAGCGAACAGACTGCCCAGGGAGAGAATATGTTGGCAAACCTATAATGAGCATTTTAACAGAAAGTGAAATTCTAATTGCATTTAAACTACAAATCTTTAATTGGTGAATCAGGACCTAAATATTGTAATAACTTATTGTGCAGATGGATAGTTCATTAGTGCACTTATTGTGCAGTGATAGTTCATTAGCCACACAGACAAAAAGAAAAACAATTAAAATACTTCCCAGAGGAAAAAATTACTGTATAATTTCTAAGACTCATTCACAGACATTTGTTGATTTATTCATTTGTTTAAATTACTTGTACGGCCACTCATCTTGTGAGTCACAACTCCGGGTGGCTCACAAAAAACATAGTAAAACCAATAAAGCTTGCATCCAACAATAAAGCCTACATCCAAAATGGCTAAAATCAAACTGCAGTGCCCTAATTAACATGGACTTACCCATCAATTACAAAAAAGCAATCCCTTGAATCCAATCTCAGCTCCTCCCAGCAGAAGATTAGGATGGCCTGCTGGATCTTGAGGGGGAGGGGGTTCTCCGGGCATGGGCTGCTAAAGAAAAGCATGCTTCCTGGGCTTTGCTACTTGACAACATTTAACAGAAGGCAGAATGGGCAGATAGCCTCGGGGAGAGGCAGTTGCACAAATAACTTGATCCTGTGCCATGTAGGGCTTTAAAAGTGATAAACAACACCTTGAATCGTGTCCAGAAAGGAACTGGGAGTCAATGCAACTTATTTAGCAATAGTACATCTTGAGCAAACTGAGCAACGATCAGCATTGTGCCAGCCACCACATTCTGGATCTGTTATAATTTCTGGATGGTCACCAAGGGCAGCCTTGTGTACTGCATGGGACAATAACTTAATAATTGCAGTAAATATACACCAGGGATGGGCTTCAAAAATTTTAGTAACTGATCCTCTTCCAGGTTGCTGAGTGGGCATGGCCATGGTGGGTGTGGCCTAGTTGGCCTCCTGCACCATGCTGGGGGCATATGTTTTTGCCTTCCTCAGGCTTTAGAGGCCCTCTAGGGGCTGGAAACGGGCCCATTTCTGACCTTCCAGAACTTCCAGGAGCATTTTTCATCCTCCCTGGGCTCTGGAGGCTTTCCTTGAGGCTCTGGAAGAGTGAAAACAGGCTCCCCCAGGCTCTGGAGGCCCTCTGGAGGCTGGAAATGGGTCCGTTTCCAGCCTACCAGAGCCTTCGGAAGTCCCATTTTTTACTCTTCCCGAGCCTCCACTTGGGCCCTTCACTTACCTGGCATCCAAAATGGGCTGTGTGGGGACTCCTGGGAAGATCAGTGTGGGGGGCAGCCAGGTGTGGGATTTTCCAGTTCACTGAACTGGCTATAAAATTCGCTACTGGTTAGCTATGGGTTTCCCTGACCTGGGGTGAACTGGTAGCAGTCCACCTCTGGTATGCACCCAGTAGTTTACCCAGTAGTTTACCTGTTTCATTTTTCAGGAGACAGCAGTTGAGTTTGGCTGATCTTGGAAGCTAAATAAGGTTGGACCTCAATAATACATGGACTAGGAAATCACCTGAGAACTACAGAGTTATGACCCCAAGAAGGTGAAAAAGCGTTCCAAAAGAACCCATTGACCAACCACTTCTGCCACAGTGCCAAGAAGTCTTCATGGAAGTATTTGTTACAATCATCAGAGGAAGACCATATCGATAGCACATAACAGCACCTAACTGAGCTTGGCTTAGCTCAAAACAAAAACAAAACAAAATTTAAAAAAAACCAAGAAAACCAAACCCAAAGCTAAACAGAGATGAATGAGAGACCATACGGAGATTTCAGGTAGATAGACTAGACTGGAAAAATTAAAAACATTCCCAGAAGGCAATGGTACTTCCACAGTGTTCCACAAATCCACCTAGTAATGTTTTCCTTTTGTGTGTATGTTCAGGTAGTCTTTGACTTACAACCACAATTGAGACCAACATTTCTGTTGCTCAGCAAGACAGATGTTAAGTGAGTTTTGCCCTGTTTTTAACAGTTATTAAGTGAATCGCTACCTCTACGTGTTTTTCCACCATTCCATCCAACTTTTCTTGCTAAACACACAGATAAACACCTACTAAGGATGATTAAAGATATTGTTGTAGCTGCATAATCTGTTTTGCAAGGCAGAGGAAAAAAAAGGTGCAGAATGCAATAGAGGAAAATCAGTCTGTGGTTTTTATAGCTATGTCGAAAGGAAAAGTTCAGCTAGTGCCACTTCAGGCAGTAGTACTTTCTCCTTTTTAATAGGCTATCTCTTTGCTATAAAAGTCTGGAATCCCTGTGCTACCTTATTTAATTAATTTGCTCAGAATGCTACTCTGCAGCACTTCTATGACACGGTGGCATTCAAGGCAGTTCTCCAGAAGATAAAACAACCAGAGATTCAGCCACAGCACAATTCTTCCTGCAGTAAATAAAATCACAGTTCTCAAAGTAGCAATAAAATGCTAGCAGGACAGACCATCTACTGTTAATGACTAGCAACAATATGTTCTTAAAAAACTGGAAACCATAGATCACCCAAGCTCAGGTGGAAGAGACCCAGCCTAGAGCTTAATAGGAGATTAAGTACCAGCTCAGTTACTCATAGGAAGGGCTCTTTTGTTAGGGCACAGTATCTACTGAAAAGACCAAATCTTGCTGTGACTTAGCACTAAACTAGCTATATCAAACTTACAGGTCATTCCGCTTCAGTTAGTTAATTTATAGTTTGCCTTTCTACCCAAAGGCACTCAGATCCTTAATTAATTGTAGGCACATGGTAAACATCAGCTTAACATAATCTGAGAAGATGGAAGGATAATCATCTCCAGAGTAAATCCTTTTGAATCAAAGAAAGGAACCTGTTTATTCTCTTTTATTTTGAGAATTTGATCATTTTAAAAAACTCAGGCAGCCAAAAGATAAAGGAGAGGTCACTGAGTCTCTTCAACTGCTATGGATTTCAATAGATATTGCACAAGATGTATGCTTGAAAAAAATGTCTATGAACATTTGTGTTTTCAGTGCAGGGTTCCATATTGTGTATTTTGCAATGTTCCAGGATATTTCAAAAATATACTTAGCTGCAGCATTCAGCTTTTGAATTTATTCTGATGATATTTTTCAGCTTACCTTTGCACTGATATAGTGGAACAACAGTTTCCATGGGGCAGAGGGTTAAAACTGACAAGATGCAATACGCATACAAAAGGGGCAAACTTGCAGCATATGGCACCCAGAATGGTTGTAGGAGTTGGTTAAGTTTAATCTAAAGAAAAGAAAGACAAGGGGTGACATAACAGCCGTGTTCCAATATTTGAGGTGGGTCAATCTATTTTCCAAAGCACCAGAAAACAAGACAAGAAACAATGGATGGAAACTAATCAAGGAGAGAAACAACCTGGATTTAAGGAGAAACTTCCAAACAATGTGGATAATTAATCAGTAGAACAGTTTCCTTCAGAAGTTGTAGGTGCCTCATCACTGGACGCTTTTAAGAAGAGACTGGAATGGGTGGTATAGGGCTGTGATGGTGAACCTATGGCACGTGTGCCAGAGGTGGTATGCAGAGCCATTTGTGCCAGCACGCAAGCTGCAGGCAAACTTACCTACAGCATGCGCGTACCTCACAGCTGATTTTCAGCTGCTTTGAGGCCTTTTTTGGCCTCCCAATGGCTTGAGGAATGCTTCTGCAGGCTTCTGCAGGCTGAAAACTTGCCCCATTTCATCACTTCCTGTTTTTCCGAAGTGATGAAATAAGGCTAGTTTTCGGCCTGCAAAGCCTGCAGAAGCCTTCCTCAAGACTTTGGGAGGCCGAAAAAGGCCTCAAACCAGCCGAAAATCAGCTGTGAGCCACAGTGCAGGTAAGGGGGTGGCAGGGGTGGTGATTGCACACGCATATGTAGGAGGTATGGGGAAGTGCGCATTGCCTTCTAAGCGCTGGCACACGAGCACAAGCATGCAAGCGTGTGCACAATTTATGGAGGAGGCCAAAAAGGTTAGCCACCACTGATATAGGGTTTCCTGCTTGAGCAGGGGATTGGACTAGAAGATCATCAAGGTCCTTTTCTATTACTCTGTTATTCTATCCACCAATTTTGACACAATTTGACCTCTATTTCTCACCCACTTTCCAGATGCTGTAGTGGAAAGTAATGCTGTAGTGGAAAGTAATATATAATTCTGTCATTTTGCCAAACTTCAATTAAAGAAAAAAAAAACCTCTCTCTTCTCATATCTCATCCCTTATCAATAATTGGAAAAACATACCATTCAGCACTAATCAGCAAAAGTCTATTAAGAACTACCAGAAATATTAACACATATATTTTAATCTTAATAAAAATCAATTTTATAATCCAAACTCATTACTTTCTCTAAAAAATGAAACAGAAGAAATCTTTCTTCACTTGTAAACATATCTTTAAAGCCTTGTCACTTGACCTTGGTGAAAAGGAAGTCCCATTCACACTGCCAGAAACCACAACATATACATTTTAACTCTGTTCAAAAGATTCATTTTATAAACCTTTTAATTTTTTTAGAACTTAATTTTTAGTTTCATCAAGTAGTGTCCCACAAGTTTTTTCTCTTTGTGTCCTTTCAGGAATAGCCTTTTTCTCCTCCTAAAAAGTTTCCTTCGTTTCACACATTCCTTCTGTGAATCCAAGATAAGGCTTGATAAGTTACTTCTCGGATTTATTATTTTCATATTCCCTTTAATTGTTAAGATATCAACTGGTTTCAACACATGTAAATTCATTTTGGCATCATTTTCCATGTCATTGTTATACTTGGACATTTTAAGTTCATTTTCAAATTCACAGCATCTTTTTCCATATTGCTTTTGAAATCCAGCATTTTTAAAACTCCAACTCTGCATTCAGATCAGTCTCAGTTTCTGTTTTATCCAATAAAATCTGTTGTCTCTCTTAGTGGTTTACAATGTCAGCATATTGGGTCCTCATTCTACCAACCCTGGAAAGAAGGAAAAGTGAGTTAAGCCAGTCAGGATCGAACTTTTGAAAAGTGAGTTAAGCCAGTCATGATCGAACACTTGAGCCAGTCAGGATCAAACTTTTGACAGTTAGAAGAGTTAAGCCCATGTCACACTGAACCAACGAATGCAAAGAAGATGTAAAACGGACAAAAAAGCTTGCCATCCGTTGGAAAACGTGATGCAATCCATTCGTGTACCATCACTGCAATACATGTTTCATACGCTCCATCATAAAACATCCTTCTACTGCAATTTCATCCGATCAAAAAGTTTTGAGGCTGCACAAAACTTTTTTGAGCAGATGAAACTTTACGCCGCGTATGATTACATCTGCAAACACATACGGGCAACAAATGTTCTAAGTCCATTATCATCCGTTACACGTCTGATGTATCCTCTCGGCATCCTCTGGCCATCTGCACAACTCACATCTGCTCCAGCGGAAAGCGGAAAGAGGGAGGAAGCGAAAGGTACGTGGAACGTTCCACACAACGTTAGTAGCACGGACATAGAAAGCATGTAAGCGGATGCATCTCGTATATAAAGCATTAAAACGGACAAAACGTTTATTATGGACATATCTTGGATATTTAGGATGTCTAGAGGATTGTCTAGAGCATAGTGGAAGGACACCTAGCGGAAAACCGACATTTCCCTCTAAAAAAGGGGGAAAGAAATCACGTGGATCTCACTATCAACTCCAGCAGCCCTGGTGTGCAGACCTCTTCAGCCTTGCTCTTGCTCTTCCACATTCATCCATTGTCTCCCCCATGGAATAATCGCACACTCCTTTTGGTAGCCGCCATCATTCAACACCAGAACCAAGCCCTTTCAAGACTGTTTCACCTTTTCTACGCAAGGGAAGAAGGAGATGTCCAAGAGCTGTCTGGGTCTGAAAGATGGATCGGGAGAAGAGTGGAGTTTGGACTCTATGACAAGCTGATGGTGGAGCTGAGGAATGAAGACCCTTGTGCATTCCAGGACTTCATGAGGATGCCACGAGCCATGTTTGACGAAGTTGTGGAGCATCTGAGACCCAGGTTGACCAAGCAGAGCACCAACTTCCATCCAGCCTGGACTCTGGACTGAAAGGTGGCACTGACTCTGCACCACCTGGCCTCAGGGATCACATACAAAAACATGCAGTATGCCTGGAGGGCTGCCACACAACCACCTCAGCATTGTGGTCAGAGAGGTGGTACAGGCCATCATCGAAGAATACGTGGAGGAGCTCCTCAGTGTCCACCACTGAAGAAGGCTGGAGGAAAGTTGCAGAGCAGTGTATCAGAAGTGGAACTTTCCCCACACGTTGGAGCCATAGATGGCAAGCACGTGGCCTGCAAAGCTCCAGCCAACTCAGGGTCCAATTATTTCGAAGTACAAGGGCTTCTTCAGCATCATCCTCTTTGCCATGGTCGATGCTGACTACAAGTTCATGTACATTGATGCTTCAGGCAATGGGTCAGCTTCAGATGCCCAGAATATACACGCCAGTGACCTCAAGGGTGGGCTGGAATGCAACCTCATCATGGGTTTCCCAGATCCAGACCCCCTACCCAACAACACACAAAGATGTGCCCTACTTCATCGTGGGTGATGACGCCTTCTCCCTTAGAACCTACCTCATGAAGCCCTCACTTCCAGATGCCTCACCCGTGAAGAGAGGATCTTCAACCTACAGGCTGTCCAGGGCAAGACGGGTGGTGGAGAACACCTTTGGCATCCTGGCCAACAGGTTCCAGGTACTTTCACCACCATCAGCAATGCCCCACAGACTGTGAGGAGGATCGTGGAAGCTTGTTGCATCCTGCACAATCTCATGTGCACCCGCTACCCAGTGTTGCAGAACAGGCTTGTGGACCGTCAACAAGCAATGGGACATGGAGCCTGGTGAATGGAGGCAAGACTAACCTGATAGACACTGTGGATGTGCAAGGCCCCAAAGAGCTTCACGTGGAGGAAGAAGCAGCACAACCTCCTGAAACACTGGTGCAACTCCCCAGCTGGAGCAGTGGAGTGCAAGACAGGATGATAGATGCTTAATGGATGCTTCCTTCAGCCTGTCTCATCACACTGATGAGATGGGCCATGTATGTTGAGTGGCCTTACAATGAATAGGGCATTAATAAAGGTTGTGTTTCTGTTGAAATGTGTGGATCAATGATTAAATTGTTATTGATAATAAAGGGCCATATGTGTGGCAGCTGGGAGGGTGGACCATACAGTCCCTATGGCTTGCACTGGAGGTTTATCTATCAACAACTATCCTTAATCCCACAGCTATCCTTACCCATCCCAACAGCTATCTTACCCATTCCACAGCTATCCATCCACAGCTTCCTTACCATCCCACAGCTATTCTTACCCATCCCACAGCTATCCATCCCACAGGTATCCTTACCCATCTCAAAAGCATGCAAAGGCTTAACCCTTTTTTCAAAGTTTTTCCCAACACTTTATTAAGTAAAAAATGAACCAAGTGTATGAAGCAAAGATAACCTTTATTAATAACAAACTGTATGACTTTATTAAAAAGCAAAAATGACCCAAGTGAAGTGTCTTTAAGCAAGATAAGGTGAACAGTAAACACTCAGTCTCTGGCACTCTTCTCAGTCACTCAGATGTAAAGGGGCCAGGGACTGTGGAGGTGGATGTTGCTGAGTGCTGATCTGAAGGTGCTATTGGGGTGACTGGCCCCGAGAGTACACAACAGGAGATGGTGTGTGCAGGAAGCTCTCAGAGAAGCTGACTCATCCTGTTGAGGTTGAGAGGCCACTTCTCAAGTACCTGAGATGTGAGGCCCAAGACTGATGACAGATGTTCTGAGGAAGGGCTTGGCTGTGGGGTGGAGGAAGGAGAGTGTCTGGGGTGTCTGGTCTGCAGCTGGGTCAGCTGGGCGTCTGTGGCATCTGTGGCATCCAAGGAACCTGGGTGTGGACTGGGAAGGGCTGCCTCTGCTGTGGGGAAGTCCTCTGGTAGTGGTAGGCTTTGGTAGGCAAGGGGCTGCTGAAATCCATGGAAGGGCTGTGACATCGCCTGGGGTGGAGAGAGCAGACCTGGATGGGTCGGAGCAGGTTCAGCTGGGCCTGGGAGGGTGGTGCAGAAGAGCTGTGATCCTCTCCTTCATCGCCTGGTTACTGGCTTCGGCATGTCCATGAGGTCTGGCTCACATATGTGATGAAGGGCTTGCAGTTGGAGGATGGTATGTTGAAGTGGACCAGCTGGGAGAGGAAGATCTGTGCTGGCTTTTATGTGTGTCCCTGATCTCCAAGAGGACAGTGTGGCTCTGTCCCTCCGGTCTGCTTCTCTGCCTGCTTTCTGTGGAGGTGGAGCTGGGTGTGGGTGTGGGTTGGTCTCTGGTGGCTGCTTCTTCTTGCTCCATCTGAGACAGGGGATCCTCCCATCCTCTGGCATGGGGAGTGCAGGTGTCGGAGGGGTCTCTTGTCGTGGGGCCCTCCAAAGACACCTGCCTGGACATGGTAGCTGTCTCCTGGCTGGAAGAGGAGTGGCTCTCTGTGGGCTGTCTGAGGGAGAGGGTTGACAGAGGGGCTGCTCCTCAGTGGCGGATCTCACCATCCAGGAAGCTGCACCTGGCCATGACATAGGTCTCCCGTCAGTTAGCTTTGTAGCGGCTGCCCGGATTTCTTCACGTGTAGCTGCCATTCCAGGTGTGCATATGCTTCCACCACCCAGGAGGACATCTCAAGTGTAGCCCAGGCTTCCGCCTTCTGTCTCCACGCTGGCCTGCTTCTGCTTGGTGTCATGATAAGAGTCCGTGGCCCTTCCTTCACAGGTACTCATTCTCCTCAGCCATTCCAGCACCTCCTCCTCATGGTCCTCGGAAATGGAGTACTGTTTCCTCTCCCCCTTCTCCTTGCCTTGCCTCTTCCTCCCTCTGGCAGGGGCTTCAGGGCCTTCAGCAGCAGAGCTTGAGGGCTTTGGGCTGGTCCACCACAGCAGAGCAGCAGGAGCATCAAGCAGCAGCAGGAGAAGCATCAGCAGGCAGCAGGAGAAGCACCAGCAGCACCACTAGCACCAAGCAGGAGAAGCACCAGCAGCACAGCAGGAGAAGCACCAGCAGCACCAGCAGCACCAGCAGGAGAAGCACCAGCAACACCAGGAGCAGCAGCCAGCAGCAGCACGCAGCAGCTTCAGAGTCAGTACCAGAGGGTGGGATGGTGGTTCTGTCCTTTTGGCCAGGCTGGCAAGAGTAGGCACAGGCTTCTCTTCTTCCTCCATGGTATTCTCTCAAGATGTCTCTGGCAGCAGGTCTTTCTCTGAATGGTGACTGCTTGCGAGCTGCATCCTTTTATATCTGCGGAGCTGACGCAATTCATCCTCGCCCACATGCGCAGTGAACGCTTGCATCTGCTAAGGCATCTGCTATGCATCCTATAGGCTGTCCGTGATGCATTCGCATTATCCACTACGCATCCGCTACGCATCCGCTACGCATTTGCTACGCATCCGTTCCTTCCGCTACGTGTCCGCTTCGCTGTTCTCCCCCGGAAGCCTGCAGATGTGTCATCTGCTTCCATCTGCTAGGCTTCCTACAAACATGTCACTTTTACATCCCCGCTACCACATCCTCCCCCATCCGTTGCTTTCCGTTGTTGTCCGCTCTGTTATGCAAATTTGGGGCACTTTTGAGAGCGGATAACACGGCTTTTTACATACGTTTTGCATCCGTCGGCCAGTGTGACCTAGCCTTTAGCCTGCAATACTGCTTTCGAAACACTGGGTCACCACAGCTCAATGTGTATTGAGTATATTGTTCCCAAACAATATTTTGCTAAGCAGTTGCTAAGCTGTTGTTAAGGAGTCTTGCCTATAGTGCATATTTATGACATATGGATGGGTATATGCAGGTTAATGTGATGATCCTTCTGCTATGATTCTGTTTCTTGCACCAACAACTTATCTTCATTTTCATGGCATCTGCTTAATGAAGACAGGTTCCGTGGTGATTTAATATTATTACTGTGTTTTCAAGTAGTCTGAAATTTTTGCTGAGAATGGGAGGCCGTGCAAGTAATCATCTTAACATTATTAGAAGTAGATGCTGTTGCATATACCTCAGTTACTGCCTATTAATTTTTTTTAAATGCTCTTATTGTGTTTGCTCTAACTGTATTTTTAAGCCTCCCAGAGATTATGGGAATGGGCAGTTAAAATAAATTCAAATAAACTCACACAACAATAAAGGGCTAGATGTTTTGCTGGGTTCACCATCTTGTGCTTTATTTTCAATGTCCAAGCCTGTTTTTGTGTTCTGCTGTTCTTACTATATTGTTTTTATACTGATTGGTTATTTTGAGCCACTTGGTGGAATTGGGCAGAATAAATAAAAAAATAATAATAAAATAAGGTTAGGCTTTCCAAATAGCATTGCCATTCATAACTTTTATATAAAGCCCACATTTGATTTACACAGGGAGAAATTTAATTAGTTACAGCAGCATGCTGTGAAAATGTTGAAGAGCTAAATAAAAACAGACACTCTGTATCTTATGAAAGCAGGTTGGGCTGAAAGGGCCATGGCTGTACTGACAGCTCATGTTGAGAAGGCAAGACATTTGGCTGGCTCTGGTTCTGCCTGTTAGTAGGAAGATTACAATCAGGTTTTCAGGATGTCCCCAGCCACATACTCTTCTTCATAAACAGACTTATTGCGCTAGCAAAAAGGGATTACTTATCAGATGAAAGATAAAATCCACAAGGTCACACGAGCTGAAAGCCGGCTGAAGCTTCCTTTTAAGGCATAATCAGAACATTTGCAGAAGCTCTCCTACAAACCTTCTTGGATAATGCAATAAAAGTGTGACTGAAAATGAGGGTGCACTATGTGATAAAGGTTGAGACCTCACAAAAACAGTGCCTATCAAACAAATACATTGTGGGAAATTCTTTCTATTGCACCTTGCATGTACTAAGTAATATATTCAAATGAAAATATAGCAAACAAATACTTTATTCCCAAAATTCTGATCCATACATTTTAACTTCAATTATTTTTCCCCTATCAAGAGAGTCAATTTTATCTTTCCCTATAAAAGCCAGTTCTTCCACTTTTATTCCATACCTGTTCAGCATCAGTTGTGCGTCAGTAGCTAAACCGGGGCTAGAAAAAGTGTTACCTGCCAATATAACTTCTGCAGCTCCCAATTTCTCCCAGAATGGATAGAATTAAAAATAAAAGGTCAGCAATTTTATTTGCATTTTTCAGAGTTATGGACTTTTCAGGGAAAGAGGGCTGTTTCGGCCAGTTTTTGGAAAATGTTTCTTCATGTGCCATACAAAGCCAGGTTAGATTGTGCTTTAGCACATTCCTATGCTAAAGCAACCTTGCATTCTCTATCACTCCACTTGGTGCCGTCTAATGATTAGATTAAAATGTTACCTTTCCTTAGGAGCTCAAGGCAATACTAATAGCAATTCCCTTTTCTCATTTATATTCACAATATTGGCTGGGGGGGGGGAGAATATCTTTACTACTGGTAAAAATATATTTCTGAATACCAGTCCTGGGCAACATGCTGTATGCAGGAGAGGGCTGCTGCTGGTTCTCCCCAGTTCAGATGAACTGGTAGCTAATTTAATGACTGGTTCAGTGAGCTGGTAAACTCCATCTGTGGCTGGCCCCTCCCCTCCCCACCCACCCCTCCCCTCTCATCCCAAGAGTCCCCAAGTGGCCCATTTTGGATGCCAGATAAGTACAGGGCCCATATGGAGGCTCAGGGAGGTTGAAAAACAGGCCTCCCAGAGACTACAGAAGGCCAGAAATGGGCCTGTTTCTGGCCTTCAGAGGGCCTCCAGAGCCAGGGAGGCTGTTTTCACCCTCCCAGAAGCTTGAGGAAAGTCTCCAGAGCCCAGGGAGGGCAAAAATGCCTCCCACCATGGTGCAGGAGGCTGACTAGGCCACACCCACCCATCAACAGAGCAGAGAACCAGTTGCTAAAATTTTTAAAGCCCATCCCTGGGTGTATGTTCCATAAAACACAGTGCATAGTCATCGTAACAACAGACTACTGGACTAGTAGATTGATGGAAATGGCTCTTTTTTATGTCATAATCTTATGCATGATGATTATATGCTATATATCCATCTCTCTCCCCTGCTTAAGTTGCTGGAAAGCTCTCATCTTTCACAAAAATAATTCTGTATCATTTTACAGTACAGTACCGTACTACAGTAAAGTGTGGACAATCAACAAAGCACCAAATATAAGTGATTTAATCTACATGTGTAGATGTCATGTGTAATTCCAGAAATACTATATCTTTGTCCAAGGCAATCATCAGCTGTTCAGTATTTATGTTTTATTATAAAATGGGATACACTCAAAAATATGTGTCATGTCATCTCAGTCAATATAATGTCTGTGGGATTATTTATTTGCATTATTCATTCATTTAATAACATTTAGTTTTCTTCAAAAGCTGAATGAATTGGATTTAAAACTTCCTTTAAGTTTGAACTACCAGACATAGTTTCCTGGGTTCTGTAGAACCCAGGATTTGCTAACTAGCATGTCACAAACCTTTTCATTCAAAGCCATTTGTATGGCTGAACTTGTAAATCTGCCTGTCTGCTCTGCAACTTGAAAAGATATGGAAAAGGAACCCATCCGAATTATGACTTCTTCATGTTTCACCAAACAATAGCTGATATGCATATTTCATTCATTCACTGATGTTTTCAAGTTGATCAGCTGGCTTTGATCCTGCCAACATGATGTACAATAAAATCCATCACACGTAATTTAAAATACAGTTAAGCAACTTAAAAGGGAAAACAGAACTGACAAAAATGTGGGCTACAGAAAGTGTATTATCTATTCACAGTCCCAAAACTAATTTTCAGTTATATTCCACAATGTAAAATGCTGCTGACACGTACCTTTTCTGCAAATAGCTAGAGAAGGTATTAAAATGGCAGTTTTATTAAGCGTTAAATATACTGTAAGAATATTCTGCAAACCTGTTCTTATGGCCAAGATACTTTTTAAGTATTTATTCAAAAAACAAGAGAAGAACTACTTCTGTATTGTTAATTGTATGAGCAATACAATTAACAATACAATTGTTAATTGTATTGTTAATACATATTGTTAATTGTATTATTGTTATTGTTAATTGTATTTTTAAATTGTATTGTTAAAACTTCTCTTTATAAATTTTGTTTCTTTTATTGTTGGTATACATATAGAGGGTATGGCATCACAAAGAAAAAATGTTATTATGAATTGTTTTCCTAGGGGAAACAGAAGGTAGCTATTAATTTTCTCTATTTTTTATTTCACTTCTTTGAGGTCCCTTTCAGTCTTATGATTCCATGATTTTAAAACCAACAGGTTGAAACCCACAAGAGAATTGCAACCTAACCTAAAGTGAATTGCATTGATGGCATTGCACTGTTTTTCTTTTGCTGTATGCTTTATTTATTCTATTACGAGATGTTCTGGAAAATGAAAAATTAAATGTCACAAATTGGGGGTTGAAGTAATTTCAGTTTGAAGACTGCTAATCTAAATGAAAACTTTGCTTGCTTTATAATGATCTGGAAGTTGGCTTTCTTAAAAGGGGGAAGTGATATAAAATTCAGAATTTGAATAGAATTAGTGTTTTGAGTCTGCATTTTCAACTGTAAATCGATTGATTATACGAGCTGATTAATAGATGGGTCAGAAACATCTTTGGATGTTAAGAAACAGTAGTTTCCAAGTGTACTGAAATACTATTAAAAGAAAATAATATCAAGGATGAAAGGCAATCATATCACCTTAATCATACCAGGAAAATAACAAATAATCAATGGAAATGTATGTGTCCTGTGATCCTTTCTGCTCCATCCCATTAGAAAATGGCTAGTTCTCTTTTTGCAAGAGCTATAATTTTCAGGAAGTTTTCAGTGGCACTCCCAAGGTATAATAGTTTGCTGTAATCAGCCCAAGGACTGACTAAAAGCTACCATCTGAGGTGATGGCATGACAGTTGATGTCATCACTATTTTCTTGTTTTGTTCTTCGTTTTATTTATTTTATTAGGAGACATGGCAGAAACTTGAAATTTCAGTTAGAGCTATGACAGCTACTTATATCCAGTGGAGGAAGGGGGGGATCTAAAGTAGATCATATTTCCAGATTTTGGGCATTTTTTTCATAGGGATTTTGCACATATATTAAATAGCAGAGTCCTAATGGGATTGGACAGCTTACAAAGCCAGTACATACATACATACATATGGTGGAAGTAAGAAAAGCATTTTGAATGGGTTATTTTTTATGAATCAGAAAACAAAATAAAAAATAACAGTGGGTTTCTGTACTTCCTCCTTTCCCAGAGAAAGATATAAAGGGATGTGGTGATCAAAACCTAAGCTGCAAGCAGCCTAAGAGTCAACAATGTAAAGTGGCTGCAGAAAAGGCATATGTATAGTTTAGAAACTATGCAAATAGTGATTCTATTTTATTCTGTATTGGTAAGACCCTATACCGAATATGTAGGGTCCGACCAAGTGCAAAGATGTTAAAAGCCTTATCACAAATATTGAAAGCACTGAGAATATTTAGCCCTGAAAAGAGAGTGAGGGGTAGGATAAGAGTTCAGTAGGTAGAATGCAGTATTGCAGCTCATTCTAACTGCCAACTGCCAGCAATTGTTTCATCATCTCAAGGTTGACTCAGCCTTCCATCCTTCTGAGGTGGGTAAAATGAGGACCCAGATTGTTCGGACAATATACTGACTCTGTAAACCACTTAGAGAGGGCTGTAAAGCACCATGAAGCAGTATATAAGTCTAAGTGCTGTTTCTGTTTCAATTAAATATCTGAAAATATATTACACAGAAAAAGGAAAGAACTATGATTTTTTCCCATCATGCAGAATACAGGTTATTAAATGAGGGATTTAAGCTACAGAAAGGCATTGAATACTAGGAAAAACCTCACAGTTTGATGGGGAACAAAACAAATCAGTACCCTCTTGCACGCCCTTGCTTTACAAGAACATCACTTAGTGAAGGAAAATTTCTGGTCTCAATAGCCATTGTAAGTTTAGGACTGCTTGTAATTTGACAGGGAAGTACCTGCTTGATTGGGTGTGTCCAAGTGCTAGAAAATTATCTCTTGTGGTTGATTTAATTTGGATTTCTCCACTGAGCAAGGGGCTGGATTCAATAGCCTAAATACTGCAGCTACTTCCAAGCTTGTTAGTTCTATGTGTTTCAGTAGGAACAACCCAGATAGTGCAATATGGCTTCAGTGCTAAATTCAGCTTGAAATTTGATTGAAATAGATCTAGATGATCATATTCTTTCTAAGAATGCTTAGAACTGAACACATCAAAAGGAAAGTCTGGCATTTCTTCTTGAAATTAATATAGCTCCTCTCAGCTGGATCACTTCTTATTATTTTAGACATAACTAATGTCACTTATTGGCTGCCTGATTTCACACTTCTCTCCTTTTTATGTTCTGGCCTCCCTGTGTTGGTGTTAAATTTCATCTCTGCGAAAGATGAAATGTTTCACTGTAGGGGGAATCTACTTTTCATTATAAATTAAAATAAACCTTCCAATTTTCTCATGTTTGACTTGATTCTTCCATCACTTAAAATTCACTCTGTCCCTCCATGTTGCTATGTTGGATCAAACAGCCAAAAGGATTAACCCAGATATTTTGTACTGTAAATTCATTCTCAGTTTCAGAATAAAGCACATTTGATATCAATTTTATTTGCAGCTTTTTGACTGGCAACGAATGAAACGCTTTGCAAAGCGGAAACTATTATAGCCTTCTGTTGTTGTCTTAGTGCTTCTAGTGATATGGACAAATCATTTAAGCTTCATCATGGTAGTTTACCCTTTAGACTGAGCCTTAGCCTTATGTATTCAGATGGACATAATTAATCTTCCTTTCTATACCTTCATAGAGCAAAAATTATTGAGTGCATAGCTCATCATAATTTGTTCAGGCTTTTAACTCTACTCTTTATTTTCCTGTATCTAAATGGAAACCAAAGAATTAGTTGACTCTTTCTAGGGAGAATGTTTGGATTCCTTCCCCTCCCCCCCCCCCCCCNCCCCCCCCCCCCCCCCCCCCAATCTTGGCATGCTATGCAACTTTCTTGCAAAGCTTATTATTTGGCAATCTTTCATTTAAAGAAATTCCAGTTGGAGAACTCTTTCAATTTGTGCTGCCGAAAAGAAATAAACTGGCTTATCTGGGATCTTTTAATATCTCAGTCATACTTTTAATAAATGTGAGTTTGATCTGTTGCATTTTGGGAGAAGGGGACTGGCAAGATAATTTTGCATTAACATATCACACCTTATCATCCAACAACATTTAGTCCCAGTAATCTTATGACAGAATAATTTTTATCATATTATCCCCTGTGTCAAATTTGCTTCATTTCATTACTGCCCAGGCTATTCTGAAAGTCTTGATTTGGTAATGAATATTCTCGCTTCAAAGTCTTTATCTAAGGATTATAAAATGAATGAATGCAGAGTCTAGTCAGAAGAAGTTACTGCTTCATTTTGGTTTGCTAATCTTATTTGAATAAATATGACAGGTACACAATGATTAGAAAAATTAGAAACCCATTGTATCCGGCCAAGGTGCACGTACCTTACAACAGCGTTTCTAAGCTATTCAGCAGAACTTGCTTTGCCCAGAAGCTGGTTTTATAGATTACAGTTTATTTGTGGGGAAAGGACCAAAAATACTTGTCAATGGAAACTTCTTCCAATAAATAATCTGAAATAATTGAATATAAGATTACTATTTGCAGCTTTAGGACTACATGTGCCAGAGCTTATCTCAAAATTAACACCAAATGGTAATTTCTAATAAGAGCAGTTATTTAACTAGGAGGATACTCTTATCAACTGTGCCAAATTCATTTAATTTTCATTTTGTTCTACTTTGGTCTTATTTATCTATGTGACCTGAACCAGTCTAGCTTTTACTGTATTTTTTTCTGATATACCATTCAAAGACCAAGTACTATGTGTTCCTAAATCTGTAAGGAAGCAAACTTGCAAAAAGTAAGTAGACATTTATTTAATTGCATAGGAAGCATCTTGAAGTTCTATGTAGCCTGCCTCAAAAATATTTATGATGTTATCTCATTTGGCAAATAAATGTTTGCAAGCTCAGAGAATACTAAGATCTTCAACCCTGTACTACATATATGTTCTTTTAAACTTTATGTCAAGCCTCTGACAGATCCACCCCCATTCAAATCATAAGTCTCTAGTCGCATCTCTCAGAGTAAAAAAAATGATTAGGAGTGACCACGTCAGCATTACTTGGGTGCAGCTGACAGTAAGATACACCATTCATTTCCCCCTTGACCCTGGTCTTCCCCCCATCCCCTGGATGTATATTCTCTAATGGGACACATCCATAGACAAGAGTCATCAATCATGCTGTCTAGTAATAATCTTGTGCGCCAAGACTTCAGCTACCTAGCAATTATCTGAAGTATTTCAGGAATGCACTAGTTTCCCCCACTCCCTTTCTGCTGGCAACTACCGTGTTTCTCATGTAATAAGGCCGGGTCTTAGTTTTTTTTTCTGAGCCCTGAAAAAATGGCTAGGCCGTCTTTTGGGGGGTGAATTAATTTCTCCCATCCACGCACCCTCGCCTAGAGTGCCCCGCGGGCAGCCACACCTTGACACCAGCCGCTCCTAATGACCAATCATGGCGGAGCATGAGAGAACAGCAGCAGTGCCGGCAGGAACTGTGGAAGCTACAGAGGTGACTCTGCTGCCTGAGAAACAGCTGAAATGCTTCCATGGTTCCCACCAGCACTGCCGTTGTTCTCTTGCCAGTGCTGGTGGGAACTGTGGAAGCAACAGAGGTGGCTCCCCACCTGAGAAGTGGCTGAAACGCTTCCACGGTTCCCGCCAGCGCTGCTGCTATTCTCTTGCCAGCACTGCCGCTGTTCTCTCACCAGTGCCAATGGGAACTGTGGAAGCTCAGAGGTGGCTCCCCCACCTGAGAAGCATCTGAAATGCTGCTGGTGGAGAAATGTGAAGGGAAAGCAAGAGCGGGGGAGGAAGCAGCAGAGGCAGGTGCCAAAGGTCTTGTGATTTAAAGTGCCCTGCCGAGGTCGACATCCATGCCACCACCGCTCACCTGCTGAGCTGGCCTGCAACCAGCACCATACCCAGGGCTGCAGGAAAGGCACTTGGCAGGGGTAGGAAGCACTCTGCGCTCCGCCATGCTCGGCCATTAGGAGCAGCTGGTGATGAGGTGTGGCTGCCCATGGGCGCTCCTAAAGGCAAGTTCCCCTCTGCCCTCCCCCCCAATTTTGCATGTTTTAAAATAGGCCTAAATTTGGGGGGAGGGGCTTAATTTCATTTTATCCCTAGAAAACATGCCGGGTCTTCCTATTGGGGGGACCGTATTGTTGGAGAAACATGGTTAAATGACCAAAGAAGTATTTTTTAGTTGCCACTTTTCTTGCATGACCAAGAGATTTTTGTCCAAATGTTTTCTGTTTAATTCATACCCTTTTAGCATACTGTACATCTTTGTCTTATTCTCTTTTGCCTATTTAGCATCCACTTTCCCTTATTATAAATAATTATGAGACAAAAAAGTTCTTTCTTGCAGGAAAGAACTTACCAGAACATTCTCATCAGTCAGTTCTAATCTCCAAGTGAAAGATTATTATAGCAGACCAGCTGAGTTTAGAGAAAGGACTTCTACAACAGAGAATTAATCCTAATTTAGATTTCTGGCTAGACTTGTACCTTTTGCTTTAAAATGAAAATGCCTTTTAAAACAAATATTCCCTCTGTCTCAGTTGCGAGGAATTTCCCACAGTTTAATCAGATGTTATATTGAACAATCATAATCCTATACTCTTCTTAGTTTTGCTTCATTTAACTTTTCCAGTTCTCCAAACTAGCTGGGCTATTTCTTTGTGTATGTAATAGCCATCTCTTATGAGAATGTATGTTCTGAGCTTGGCAAGTAGCCTGAAGGATTGTGAATATCTGATGTTAGGAACTGCATTCACAACAACTCCTTACTATTATAACCTTATCCAGGTTTTTGCATGGTTTCTTCTTTCCTAGTATCTGTAGCTAGAGGAAACTATCTTGACCCACAATTTTTGTTAACGTTAAATAACATTTATTTATTTATTTATTTGTTTGTTTATTTATTTGATTTGTCAATCACTTACAAAATAATAGGTATAAGGATAAACATAGTTATGAATACGAGAAATGAGTACATATAAGAAAAATAAAAGAAACAATAGGACAGGGATGGTAGGCATGTTGGTGTGCTTATGCACATCCCTACAGACCTCTTAAGAAAGGGGTGAGGTCAACAGTAGAAAGTCGAAGGTTGAAATTTTTGGGGCTTGGAGAAGAAACCACAGAGTCAGGTAGAGCATTCCAGACATTGACCACTCTGTTGCTGAAGTCATATTCCTTGCAATCAAGTTTGGTACAGTTAACTTTGAATTTGTATCTATTGTTTGCTCTTGTATTGTTATGGTTGAAGCTGAAGCATTCATTGACTGGTAGGATATTGCAATGTATGATTTTATATACTATACTTAAATTGGATCAGGCGCCATAGTTCTAGGTTTTCCAGGTCTAGAATTGCGAGTCCGGTGGCATAAGGTATTCTGCTATGAGTACAGGAGTGGAGAACTCTTCTTGTGAAATATTTCTGGACTTTCTCAACTGTGTTAATATCAGATATGTAAGGTGGGTTCCAGACTGATGAGCTGTATTTGAGTATTGGTCTAGCAAATGTTTTGTATGCTCTAGAGTGATATTACCAGAGAAAAAGCTACATAGGATTAGGTTAACAACTCTTCATGCCTTTTTGGCTGTGTAGTTACAGTGGGATTTAGCAACTAGGTCATTAGAGATGAGTATTCCAACATCCTTGACAGAGTTTGGATCATCAACAAGGTCTTGACTATTCAGCCTATATTTTATTTTTTGAATTTTTTTTGCCAATATAAAAGACAGAGCATTTATTTGTTGAGATTTGAAGTTGCCATTTGTTTGACCATTCTGATACATAGTTGAGGTCTTTTTGAAGGGTAGCAGTATTGTCTGTGGTGTTGAATAGCTTTACATAATCAGCAAAGAGAACACAGTTGCTCTTAATATGATCACAGAGGTCATTTATGTAGAGCATGAAGAGAGTTGGTCCTAGAACACTGCCTTGGGGGACATCACTGTTGACAGGTACAGAATTTGATAAGACTCTCCCAATTTTGACCATTTGTTGCCTGTTTGACAGGAATGCTTCTGTCCAGTTATGCAGTTCTCCAGAGATGCCATAAGATTTTAATTTTAGCAGTAGTTTGTCATGTACCAATGAATCAAAGGCTTTACAGAAGTCCATGTAGATTGCATCTATTGCTTTGCCCTGATCGAGTTGTGTAGTCCATAAGTTTTTGCAGTGTAAGAATTGCAGATTACAAGATGGTTTTTCCTGAAACCAAATTGTTTATTAGAGAGTAGGTTGTTTATCTCTAAGTTCAGGATAATGGATTGGTTAATAATTGATTTCATGAGTTTACAGGTGATGCAGCATAAAGAGATTGGTCTGTTAATTTTCAACTAGACTGGGGTCTCCCTTTTTGAAGATGGGGATGACTGTGGCTTGTGACCTTTATCTTTGCTTTTCTTCTTACTTACTCCACCCACCATGAGAATGTTTACCTGTGTATTTATATTCATGGATTAGTTTTCACACTTTGTTCTATTTTGTAGTGCATTTTGACCATGATTTGTTGAACAAAACATGGTCTGGTTTATATCTACTGCAGCAGACATATAAATCCACGGTTGACAAATGACAATAGTTGGGATCATACAATGAAAAAAACAAAGAAACTACATTATCACATAGAATGAAGTTGAATCCAACTATTGTCTCTTTGTGTTCTAAAAGTTTGCTTTTGTGCCAAATAAATACTATTTTTTAAGATTTTTTCTGTTTGCACCTTGATCTTTTTGAAGTAATTTGGACTGGATGTGGATCCAAGTTTTGGAATGATTAAAGACTTGTGGAACAAACTATGTCCCATGGACTGAACATATACAGCCACATAATGTGTTCTTTTATATCCAGCCCAGCTGATTGAAATGTCAAGTCAAGTAAGAAAAATTACTCTGAAAATTGTTTGTGTAAATAATGCAATCTCTAGTTTTGTTCAGTTGAGCGACCTTGGTAGCAAGCACGATATAATTATAAAACCTGATATTTCTTAGCTGTGAAAAAGGCATGGCAAGGAACTTTAAATTTTATCAACATTTTTGAAGTAGGTTTTTTAAAAATGCAGACCAATCAATTTTTTAAAAAATGGTATAAAAGTGACAAAGAGCAGGTAATATATAAAACAGCAATAAGAATGCTTTCTAATAAATATGTATCACAGAGCCAGCTTGGAATTGTGGCAAAGAGACTGAATTGGAGACTGAAAATTCTATTGCCTCTTGATTTAGGAAGAGACAAAGACATGAAATACAGCTGTGTAAAGGATCCTCACACTACAGCTGTCCCCCTTCTCTTTGAGTGGGAATTATGAGACCAAGAGAACCCCCAAATTGTAGATCAGTCATGGAAGGGTAAGTACAGTACAGTCCCAAGATAGAAGATGCCCAGATTCAAAGTAACTACTTAGTCTCGATGGGTTTGACTTAGAATCTGACATTATTATAAGGCTACAGTAATAAAATATTGCAAGTCTGAAAATACAAATCTACTATCGCTTGAACAGCCTGATCAGTTAGAGCTACTCTTTCCAAAATTTCTTTCTCTGACTATGAAGCCACTAGGGACCACTCCCTCTCTTATCTGATCATTTCCTAGGCAGCATCTCTGCTCCTTGTTCCCCTATGCACTACATGTGATTAATTGGATAAATGGGCAGGTATATGTGGTCCATAACCCCAAGATATAGGAAATATTAGTCGATTCTTGGTTAGGCAAATGAATAAAGTTTACTGCACATGCAACATGTAATGCAAGATATTCCTGAATAACAATTCCAGACTACTATGTACCGGTGTACATTCTAGGGCAGGACTTCCCCAGTGTTTTTCCTTCATTACCCAAAACCACTTATGAAAAAGTCTTATTGAACTTTGAAAACTGGCCATAAATCTCTTCCTTGAGCGTCATAACTTCAAAAGGTTGCCGACGAAATGGTTATAATTCAAGAACTACTTGCATTATAAAACTAATATCATTGAATTATCTTTACCATTTCAACAAATTATCATTGATAAATGAATTGATTTTGTATCTCAATATGAATACTTTGGGAGATTTTTGAATATATTTTAGTACATGTAATAATCTTTCAGTCAATCTTTAAGATGTGGGGGTGTCACACAGGCATGTGCAGGGGCACAGGGGAATGCATGGCTGGGGCACAGGGGAATGCATGGCTGGGGCACAGGGGAATGCATGGCTGGGGCGGGGCGCATGTGCGGGGTGTGCGTACATTGCATTTTGGGGATGTGAACACACACACTTTGGGCACTTGATGCCAAAAAGTTTAGCTATCACTGTGATAGATAATGGGTTCATATGTAATTATCCAAAGATAATTACATATAATATACATATACATATAATATACATATAATAATTAAATAATTATTATCCAAAGATTATCCACTTTTACCCAATTTTGGGTAAATTATCCAGGGTTGGGAAGCATTGTGCTAAGGTGTCAAATGCAGGTAAATGGAATATTAACCTTGCTTTCTTTTTCTTTGGCTACATTTTTAATCTCAGAGTAGGGAAGCAGATATAGATTATTAGTGTCATTTAAGCACCTGTCACACAGCACCAATGGATAGAAAGAGGATGTAAAACAGAGAGAAACACTTGCCATCCACTGGTTAATGCGATGCTTCCGTTCTGTACTCACTGCGTCCATTTTTCATCCTCTCTATCCGTCCAGCATCCGTCTACTGACATTTCGTCCAAGTCAATAATCGTCTTAATGAAACATTTCATCCCGCTCAAAAAGTTTTGAAGCTGCTCAAAATTTTTGAGCAGAAAATGTAGTCCATGCGTCCGTTCTGCATCCGCAACGCATAGAGCGACCATCGTTCTACATCCGTCGTCATCCGTAACGTCCCGCTATATCGTCTGACTATAGGCATCCCGCTACGCATATCCGCACAACTCAAATCCGCTCCAGCGGGAAAATGGACACAAGAGAAAGCGAAACGGACGCGGAATGAACTATGCAGCGTTAGTAGCACGGACGGAGAAAGGATGAAAGCAGATGCAGCTCACATACAAAGCATTAAAATGGAAAAAATGTTCATATAGGGACATATCTCGGATATTTAAGGATGTCTGCAGGATGTCTAGAGGATGCAAAAGGACACCGAGCGGAAACTATATTTCCGATAAAAAGGGGGAGTGAACTCAGCCTGGATCTCACTTTCATTCCAGCAGCACTGCGGGCAGACCTCTTCAGCCTTCATCTGGCTCTTGCTCTTCCACAGCACCAGTCATCTCCACCATGGATCATCACACACTCCGTTTTGGAAGCCACCATCATTCTACAACAGTGCGAAGCCATCTTCAAGCTCTTTCACCTGTTCACGCAAAGAAAAGGAGGTGGCCAAGAAGTGTCTGGGTCCAAAGATGGATCGCCAGAAGAGCAGAGTATGGACTGTATAACAAGCTGATGGTGGAGCTGAGATACGAAGACCCTCGTGCATTCCAGAACTTCATGAGGATGCTGCCAGCCATGTTTGACGAAGTTGTGGAGTGTCTGAGACCCAGGTTGACCAAGCAGAGCACCAACTTCAGGCCCAGCCTGGACCCTGGACTCAAGGTGGCACTGACTCTGCACCACCTGGGCTCAGGACCACGTCAGGAGCCAGTGAGCATACGCTGACGAGTGGACGGCTGGATGCCACACAACACCATCAGCATTGTGGTCAGAGAAGTGGTGCAGGCCATCACTGAAGATACCTGGAGGAGCACCTCCAGTGCCCCTCCACTGAAGAAGGCTGGAAGAAAGTTGCAGAGCAGTGGTATCAGAAATGGAACTTTCCCCACACCATTGGAGCCATAGATGGCAAGCACGTGGCCTGCAAAGCTCCAGCCAAGTCGGGGTCCACTTATTTCAACTAACAGAGCTTCGTCAGCATCATCCTCTTCGCCATGGTCGCATTCATGTACATCAATGTTTCAGGCAACGGGTCAGTGTTCAGTATGCCCAGGTATAGAAATGCCAGTCACCTCAAGGAGGGGCTGGAACGCAACCTCATCATGGGCTTCCCAGATCCAGACCTCCTGCCCAACGACACACAAGATGTGCCCTACTTCATCGTGGGGTGATGCCTTCTCCCTCAGAACCTACCTCATGAAGCCCAACACTCAGTCCATGCCTCTCCCACGTGAAGAGAGGTCTCTCACTACAGGCTGTCCAGGGCAGAGGCGGGTGGAGAACGCCTTTGGATCCTGGCCAACAGGTTCACAGGTACTTATCTCACCACCCATGCAGCATCGCCCACAGACCGTGAGGAGGATCGTGGAAGCTTGCTGCATCCTGCACAATCTCATGTGTACCCGCTACCCAGTGTTGCAGAACAGGCTCATGGACCTCCAACAAGCAAGTGGGGACATGGAGCCTGGTGAATGAAGGCAAGGGGCGAAACCTGATAGATATTGTGGTATGTGCAAGGCCAACCAGAGCTTCACGGTGAGGGAAGAAGCAGCGCATCCCTCCTGAAACACTGGTGCAACTCCCCAGCTGGGCAGTGGAGTGGCAAGACAGGATATAGATATTAATGGATGCTTCCTTCAGCCTGTCTCATCACATGGATGAGATTGGGCATGTATGTTGAGTGGCCCTTCAATGAACACGGCATTTAATAAAGAGTTGTGTTTCTGTTGAAATGTGTGGATCAATGATTACATTGTTATTGATAATAAAGGGCCAAAGGTGTGGCACCTGGAGGTGGACCATAGAGTCCCACTATGCTTGCACTGGAGGTTTATCTATCCCACAGCTATTACCATCCAAAGGTATCCCTGCCAAACCACTGCTTTCCTTACCCATCCCACAAGCATGCAAAGGCTTGAAACATTTCTAAAATTTTCCACCAAGACTTTATTTAATAAAATAATGAGCAAGTGTGTGAAGCAAAATAATCTTTATTAATAACAAGCTGATAGCAAAATGACCCAAGTGTCCCAAACAAAGATAAAGTCAACAGTTTGCCACCCACGTTCTGCACTTTTCCTCAGTCACTCTGAGGCGTGCCCATAGTCTCAGGTGTGAAGGGTCCAGGTGCTATGGTGTGGCTGCTGCTGGAGTGCTGGTCTGGGCACCATTGGGGTGTCTGCCGCGAGAGAACAACAGGGGACGGTGTGGGAGGAAGGTCTCAGAGAGCTGGCTCAGTCTGTGATGTTGAGAGCCCCTTCCTCCAGGACATGGGGTGTCAGTCCCAGGACCGATGACAGATGTTTGAGGCCGGGCTTGGCTGTGGGGTGGAGGAAGGAGGAGTGTAGTGGGGATTTCTAGTCTTCAGCTGAGCGAGTGAGGCGTGGGTGGCATCGGTGGCGTGGGTGGCATTGGTGGCATTGGTGGCGTCGTGGCGTCGGTGCATCAGTGCAGCGGTGGCACCTGGTGGCAATTCAATGTACCTGTGCCTGGACTGGGAAGGATTGCCTGTGCTGCTGGATCTCCTGGTAGCCATAGTTTGGTAGGTGAGGGCCTGTGGAAAGCTCTGTAAAGGGCATCACCTGGGGTGAGGAGCAGGCCTGGACTGGGTGGGAGCAGGTTCATCTTGGTCTGGAGGGTTGTGAAGAAGATTGGTGATCCTGTCTTTTTACCACCTGGTACTATGATTCCACATGTTCATGAGGGTCTGGTTGACGTAGGTGGAGAAGGCTTGCGGTTGGAGGATGGGACGTCGGTGTGTACCAGCTGAGAGAGGAGATTCTATCGTCTGCTTCTGAGGTTGTCCCTTGATCTCGAGCGAGACAGTGTGGCTTGTCCCTCCCGGTCTGCCTCTCTACTTGCTTTCTGTGGAGGTGGAGCTGGGGGTATGATGGGTCTGTGGTGAAAGTGCCCTCTCCTTGCTCCCACTCCGTCAGGGATCCTCCACGCACTCCACCACGGTGAGTGCAACTGTGGGGGGGTCTCCGTCATGGCACACTCATAGATACTTCCTGGAGACGGAGCTGACTCTTGGCCAGAAGAGGACTGGCTCTCTGCGGGCTGCTGAGAGGACGGTTGTGAGAGGGGCTGCTCCCTCGGTGCGAATCTCATCCTCCAAGAAGCTGCACTTGGCCATCATGTAGGTCTCTCGGTCCATCAGCTTGACCGGCCAGATTTCTTGAGGTGCAGCTTCCCGTACCAGGGTGTGCATGTGCTTCACCAGCCAAGGAGCACCTCTGAAGTGTAGCCCAGGCTTCCACCTTCTCTCTCCAAGCAGCCTGCTTCTTTTTGGTGTCTCGATAGAGCCTGTGTCCCTTCCCAACAGATACTCATTCTCCCAGCATATCCACGCACTCTGCATGACCTCATGTTTCTTCTTCGATGGAGTATCGCCTTCTCTCCCATTCTTGTTCACGCGTATGCCTCTTCCTCCCTCTGGAGGGCATCTGGGCCCTCATTAGAGGGGCCTCGAGGGTTGTAGGGGCTGCTCACCACACACACCACCAGCAGCATCAGCAACAACAGTAACAGCAAAAGCAGGACCAGCAGGACCAGCAGCACAGCAGGACCAGGATCATCGCAGCAGAGTAAGCACCAGCAGCACCGGCAGGAGGAACAGGAGCAGCAGGACCAGGAGACACCAGCAGCACCAGCAGGACCAGGAGCACCAACAGGACCAGCAGGACCAGGAGCAGGCGCAGCAGAGTAAGCACCAGTAGAAGCCCAGCACCAGGAGCAGCACCAGCAGAGTAAGCACCAGCAGAAGCACCAGCACAGGAGCAGCGCCTGCAGAAGCTCCAGCACCAGAAGAGTCAGCCCGAGCAGCAGAAGCCCAGAGAAGCAGAGTCAGGGCCAGGGAGTGGGATGGTGGCCCTGTCTCTTGCCAGGGGGCAGCAGATGGCAGGGCTTTCTCTTCTTCCCATGGTTGTTGGCTGGCTGCTGGCTGGAGGTGTGTCTGGCAGAGTCTTTCCTCTGAAGGGTGACTGCTTGCGAGCTGCTTCCCTTTATATCGCGGGGCTTAGCAATCCATCCCGCATGCGCAGTGAATGCTCTGCATCTGCTAGGCATCCGCTAGCTTCTGCTTTGCATCCGCTTCATCCGGTCTGCATCCATTCCTTCCATTGCGTGTCCGCTTCGCTGTGCTCCCCCGAAAGCCCCGCGGATGTGCCATCCGCTTCCAACCGCTTCCATCCGCTCGGCTTCCGTGGAGCGATCTGCTTAACATCCTGCTACATCTCCCCGTCCGTTCCTTTCATTGTGTCTCCCTCTGCTTATGCAAAATTGAGGCACTTTTGAGAGTGGAGTAACAACGGATGGAACATTTTCTCGTCCGCTGTGTCCTTTTTACATACATTTTGCATCCGTCGGCCTATGTGACAGGCCCTTTATTTCTGATCCTTGCAGTATGGTTGATGATGGGTTTATTCAGAAATACTTCTGAGTCAGAACTGGGAATTTTGGCTTCATACTTTCATTGGAAAAATTACAATGGTATATGTTCATAAACTGAAGAGGATATTGCAATAGTCTGTTGGTGTCTATTTATTTTTCTCTGGCTCATTTTCCACTTGGCAAGACATTGTTTATATAAATCAGACTCTCATCAGTATAGGATTTCATGTTACTTACCATATATGCTCTCATGTGTCTACCCTTTTGCCAAGAAAGGCAAACATCATCATTCCTGACATAAAGTAGCCAACATGTTTTGAAACAGAAACAAAGTTGAAGCAAAAAATACAAAGTACATTTTGTTTTTTTGTTTTTTTTTAAAAATCCAATTATTGGTGTTCTCTAATTCTTTTTGAAATGTGATGGAATAATTTCAGTAAAGTTTACTCTTGTATGAGAAACATATGATGGCTCTTCAGAAAAGTGCAAAAATTATTTCAATCTTGTTCCTGCTGTCAGCAGTAAAAACTGATATTAAGCAATAGGAAATTCTCAGCAAGTAAATAGGACTTTGGCCTGCATGACAGATTTGATTTTTACTTTTGATTTTTCTCCCTAGACTATCAATCTTCTTGTCACTGTAATCCCCATATCTGACGGATAAAGGTGTATCTGGCTCCTACAACCTATCAAGAATCTGACTTCTGTTCCCCTCCCACACCCTATTTTATGGGGTAGTGAGTGCAGGTAACCACTTCCACTTAATTTAATATGTATAGCTCAGAAGTATAAGGGTAAGGTGAGCTCATTTGGCATAATTATCAGATGTGTCAAGAATGCACAATTTAAGGCAATATAGCTGTCCTGGAGCCATCACACCTTTGACAGTCTGTCAGCTGTTTGATGCTGGAAAGGTAGGAAGAGAGCACCTGCTTCTTCAAGCAGAAAATAGACTCTTAGAAAAACAGTAAGGACTAAACTACTATCATGTTTTTCTGTTTAGCATATGCTCACACTTCCTACTCATTCACACCCACTCTCTTTTTTCTTCACCACTGTATGATCCAAAAGAGGAGCTAACATTTACCCTTGTGTAAAAAAAGTGAAGTAGAGTTTGGCTTCCCTTTTTGAAATAGCAGTGTGGTAAGAAAGAGCCCCCATGCATAAATAGTAGATGGTTTAGTGAATCCAACAGAAGAGAATATATGTAGCTCAGAACTGAACTGTGAGTCCTTGGTGCTCTTTGAACTTAGTTGCTTCTTTCAGACATTTCATTACCTCACTAGGTAATATTATCAATGTCAGTGGGTGTGATTTTTGCACCCTGTCTATATATAGCATCTAGCCCTGGCAGAGTTAATGGGGATGTGATTTTTTTTCTCCTTGAGATTCCCTTAATAGGAGTATTGTTTTTTGCTTTTTTGCTTAATTGGAGTATTGTTTGTCTGGTGTTAATCCCTGATTATCTACACATTGGTGGCTAGAGAAGGTGAGTTCTGGTCTTTTGTTTCCTTCTTCCTAGCATTGAGGGATTTGTCTTTGTCTAGGATGTTTTCCGAGACAGTTTTCCAATTGAAACTATGATTGAGTGTATCCATGTGATATTAAGGGATTTTCATCATGTCTTCTGACTGCTAGTTGGTGCTTGCTTAGTCTTCTGCCCTCTAACAAACTCTCTAACAAACAATTTGGTTTCAGAAAAAAACTATCTTGTAATCTTCAATTCTTACACTGCAAAAACATATGGACTACACAACTTGATCAGGGCAAAGCAATTGATGCAATTTACATAGACTTCTGTAAAGCCTTTGATTCAGTGGTACACGACAAACTACTCCTAAAATTAAATCTTTATGGTGTCTCTGGATACCTACATAACTGGATAGAAGCATTCCTGTCAAACAGGCAACAAATGGTCAAGATTGGAGCATCCTATCAAATTCTATAGCTGTCAACAGTGGTGTTTCCAAGGCCGTGTTTCCAGGACCCAACTCTCTTCATACTCTGCATAAATGACTCTGTGATCACATTAAGAGCAACGGCATTCTTTTTGTTGACGATGTAAGTTGTTTCACCACCAGCCACAATACTGCTATCCCTTCAAAAGACCTCGACTATGTGTCAGAATTGTCAAACAAAATGGCAACTTCAAATCTCAACAAATAAATGCTCTGTCTTACATATTGGCAAAAAAATCAAGAAATAAAATATAAGCTGAATAGTCAACATCTTGTTGATGAACCCAAACTTTGTCAAGGACCTGGAGTACTCATTTCAAATCATCTAAGTGCGAGAGCCCACTGTAACTACATAGCTAAAAAGGCATTAAGTGTTATAAACCTAATCCTGTGTTAGCTTTTTCTTGGTAATATCACTCTACTCACTAAGGCATACAAAAGATTTGCTAGACCAATACTTGAATACAGCTCATCAGTCTTGAACCAGCATTCACGTATCTGATATAATACAATTGAGAAAGTCCAGAAATATTCACAAGAAAGAGTTCTCCACTCCTGTACTCATAGCAGAATACCTTATGCTACCAGAACTTGAAATTTTAGAACCTAGACAATCTAGAATTACGCCGCCTTCAGTCCTGATCTAAGTATAGTGTATAAAATTATACATTGCAATGTCCTACCTGTCAGTGAATACTTCAGCTTCAACCATAACAATACAAGAGCACACAATAGATACAAACTCAAGGTAAACTGCACCAAACTTGATTTGCAGGAAATATGACTTCAGCAACAGAGTGGTCAATGGTCTGGAAATAGTCTACCTGACTCTGCGGTTTCTTCCCAAACCACTAAAACTTCAACCTTAGACTGTCCATTGACCTCACCCCTTTCCTAAGAGGTCTGTAGGGAGCATGCATAAGTGCACCAATGTGCCTACCATCCCTGTCCTGTTGTTTCTTTTTCTTTTTTCTTATTCGTATCCATTTCATGTATTCATAACCATGTCTATACTTATACCTGTTATCTAATAATTGCTTGAAAAAATAAAAATAAATAAATAAATAAATCTGTCCTACATAACAGCTGTGATATGTAATATTATACCTGTGGAAATATAAAGCAATGGTAACACCATTTTTAATCTCTGTGTTAACCTAAGATAATTTATTGGAATATTATGTAAGAATTCTCTATTTTTTTGTGTGAAGGTTATATATTTGGTGGGTCATGCTGTCCAGTGTCATGTTGGACTAATGATAGTCATGCAAATGCTGAACAGAATGAATTAGCAATCTAGGTTGCCAGGACTGCTTTGTGTATCTAGCATGTATAGATTTCCCTAACATTGTATGCCATATGCCAGGAGTGTCAAACTCTATTTCATTGAGGGCTACATCAGGGTTGACCTTGGAGTCCAGGGTGGGTGTGGCCAGTTTGACATTACTCATGTTGGGGGCACCTGTGGTGGCCCAAGTGTTCTGTCAGCGAAAATGGTCTCCTGAATTCCAGCTGCAATGGTCTCCTGCCATTTTCAGCTGCCCACAGTCCTCCTGAGCTCCATTTTGAACTGCAATGGCCTCCTGCAACCCTCTCCAGTGATAATGGAGCTTTCAAGGCTGTCTGCAGCCCTCCTGAGCTCTATTTTTGTTGGCAGAGGCACCATGTGGTCCTTTGCTGGTCCTTTGCTGTTTCTAGGGCAGCACCATGGGCCAGATCTTAGTACCCCATCGGCCAGATATGGCCCCTGGCCCTTGAGTTTGACACCCCTGCCATATGCTAAATAAATAAATAAATCTACATTTTTCAATCACCCAAATATTTGTGCATGAAATAATATATGGTAAGCAGCAAATTAAAATGTTCAGGAATATACAAACTGAAAAATAGAAATTGGTAATAGGTTAATTGTTAAAATGGGCATAATATAAATCCTTTTTTTATAGAAGGCTGTGAAAGTACCAAAAGCTGGATTACAGCAGTTTGCAAATATAATTGTAAATTCTGACATGAGGTACTGTAGCTCTAATAATGTTCTTTATTTTTTTAAAAAATATTCTTTTAAATTTCAGTTTCTATGACATAACAGGCTGCCTTTTTTTTAAACAAAGAAGCTCTCTCTAACTTTGTTCACATGAAAGCTCCAGTAATAATAATGAAATGAATGATAACTAAAATAGAAAGATCAGTCTAAAAAATGATCCAGGTGATCATGCATTTATTTCCATGAATAACATTTTAAAACATGATTGACCAGTCTTAAATTCCTTTCTCCTTTCTGCTCTTTCCCCCAGATGTTATCTTTACAAAGCAACTATCTGATTAATGAGATCTAATAGCACCAATTAGATCAGTAAGCGTTAAATTAACTTAAAATCACCCTAATATTACATGATATGCCATACTGATCTGGCATATTTGAGCATGTATTTTCCAAATATTTGTAGGAAAATATAACCAACATTCCAGGGAAGTGTATTTCTGTTTGTAATTAAATGATTTATATTTTTCTTTTGCTGCAGTGGCCTGAGGGCACTAAGTAATAAGTCATATAAGCCATGAATAATTTGCATGAAAAAATAATCAAAGCAACTTCAGAAAGAGAGCCAGTTTGATGTAGTGGTTAATGTGTCAGGTTAGGCTAGACACTGTGAGATTCTGAATTTTAGTCTTGCTTTTACGCAAAGCCAGCTGGATGACTTTGGGCCAGTCACTCTTTCTCAATCTAGGAAGCAGGGAATGGCAAATCTGTTCCAAGAAAACTTCAGGGATTTATCCAGGCATTAAGTAGGAATTAACTAACTCAAAGATGCCTACACACATGGAGGTGCACATGAGCACACATACATACACCATTTTAAAAAGTAGTACAGTTTATGAAGTAGTTAAAAAGTAAAAGCAATGGTAGGCAAATGTGTTTAAGGAAGGAGTTTTATTGGGTGCTATCACTTGAAAGATTTCTTTTGACAGTGGTGGGATTGAAATAATTTAACAACCGGTTAACTCAAGGTCAAGTTGGCTGTTGTGGGAGGCATGGCCCATCCCTGTCCTCCAGCTCTGCCACACATGCAGGACAAGCCTCCTAAGATGGCCAACCTGACCCTGGCTGAACTGGTTGTTAAATTACTCCCCTTGCTATCAAAATGGATCCTGGGCTCTGTGCTGTAATGGAGAAACAGGCAATGTAGCAGCCAGCACAAGGGAAGGAGGAAGAGCAGGGAGAAGAAAGAGGGAAAGCTCCTTCTCCTTCCCTCATGCCAGTCCTCCATTGCCCATTTCTCAATTGTAGGACAGTGCAGCACCCAGGATCCACTTTGATAACAGTGTTTTGTATATGTAATTTAACAACCAGTTTGCCTGAACCAGTGTGAACCACCTGAATCCCACCACTGTCTTTTGACCCACTTTTTTTTTTATCTTAGAAGATCAGCACGCAAAAAGGAAGGTGACCTTATTATTAGGCAGGATGCTGTGGTATTTCCCAGTTTGTTTTGTGTGACACCAGGTGATAAAAATTAAATCCCAAAAATGACTGCCATCAGAAAATGATTTGGTTTAGTAGCTATGATGATCCAGCTACTTCACAAGATAAAAAAATAATTCCTTGAGCCTGTAGTGCCACTAATATTAAACCCTGGGAGGGAAAAAGTTTGGCTGAGTGAAATTTTATGTATTTCTCAGGATGTGTTTTATGATAACTTGAATGCTACTACCATCATTTCCAAGTCTTAGCTTCAGATAATTAATTGACATAAACCCAGAGAATCTGGGGATTCTTCTTTATAGAGGTAGGGCACATTTAATAAGAGGAGAAAGGTTAAGCGTCTGGTTAGTGAGTTGGAGATTTGCTCATTTCTTTCTCTTTTGTTACTTGGCAATGTAATAGCTTTGCTTTCACACCTATCTGTATGTGTGCAACAGAAGTTAGCTTCTATTCATGCCAAGCTGTGACTGAGCCCTTGCCTCTCAACCCTTCCTCCCTGGAAAAGTCTCATAATAAATTCAACTAAAAATAATTACCTTGTCGTAAATTAAGGATTAGCATATGAATCAGAGAGTTTAACATATGAAAGGGCTTTTGATGCTGCATAAAACTGATAGAGAAAATGACTAGCAGAATCTCAGATTACAGTGTAAAAGGCAGCTTTATCCAGTGCAGATTGAAGCTTTGATTGCCAAAGGAAAATGCCAGTGTTGGGGGAGAAACATAGATAGTTGGATGGATGGAAACTAAATATTGGTTTCAAGATATGTTTCTTCATCTGAAATTATATGAGTTTAGCTGTTGAGGAAGAGATCAAACAAAGATCCATTATGCATCAATAATGTTTGTATCCATATCTATATCCAGCTCTGAAATAAACTGTATGTCTTTGTCAGTTTCCAAGTGGATGTGCTAGATTTTTCAAAATATGTTAATTTTTCTTTTCTGAGTTATTGCTAGTTCCAGTAATAAAGCAAGGAGCTTTTCAGTATAATAGATGTCACAACAAAAAACAAAAACATGTAAATATTCCTAAGGCTTGACACCCTGTGTCCTTCCCCATCTTTTGACTATTTACGCCAAATGCTCCACCAATTGCTGTGAATATGTATCTACTGTATGGCCCTTTAATAGCTTTCGGCTCCAGTACCAGTAGCAAATATGCTATAATTGAGGCTCTCCACCCTTAAAATGAGCAGAGGATTTTCACTGAAATCATAACTTATTTTTAAACGCTGCCACTATTAGACTTTAAAAATTGCCCAGTAAGTGACAGTGATGAGGATGGATGGGAATATATTGCTTAGTGTCACCAACTGTGTCTCTAAGTAGCTTATTATTTTGTTTTTGTCTATAGAGAACACACTGTGCTCTCTAGACTTTAAAAAAAACCCTAAGAAAAAAATAACACAAGAAAGAAAAAGATAACCTAAGAAAAACAAGAAAAAGTGCCTTAAATAACTTTAAGGGAACTTATGACTGTCTATGGGTGTTAAATAAAGCCTTTGAGTGGTGCTTTACAATATGTGGGAATTCATGTGAAACCCTTTCTTTCAAACCATTAAAGCAACTACATCTTTTTCCAGTCTTTTGCACAGTTGGAAAAAGATGTTATTTTCAATATTTGAAAAGATGAGCTTTGTACATGAGCCCAAATTTTCTGAAACACTTCTTTTGAAAGATTTGCTCATTGGACTATGTTCTACATGCCTTTTAGGCTGCAGTGGTTTTTCCAGATACACATTTTATTCAAGGATAGGATTCAAACAACCAGTTCTGTGGGTGTATCCTAATTTGTGGGTGTGGCTTGTTGGTCATGTGACTGAGTGGGCATGGCTTGTATATAAATATTATAAATATTTAGGTAAATATTATAAATATTTAGGTAAATATTGATTTTTTTATAAAAAAGGACAACTTTTACCCAAAAGCAAGCAAAGCAGGCAGGTAGATTGAGTTGCTCACAGAATCACATATTAACTTAGAGATCTATTTATCTGCAATTGACTACCTGAATCTTCACTGAAAAGCTTCAGTCCTGAGGAAGGTTCTGCTTTGCTTTTAGATTAGCTAGAAAGCAAGAAACCCAAATATTTCCTGCTTTCTAGCTAATCTAAATCTCCCAACAGAGCAGAACAGCTGATGCTTGGGAAAAAAAAGGAAAAATAGCAACTTACCAAAGCAGGCAAGCTCTCATGCCAGGTAAGGAGTGAGTGGGTGGGGAGGAGCGAGGCCAGCTAGTGGAGTGATTTGCCAGTTCTCCGAACTGTGGACAATCATGTGTGCAGTGTTTGCAAGAAATCATCAGCTGTACTGCCTGGACCACTGTGCTTGGGTATGCAACATTTGAAAATCCTCTTGTTTCCTACTTTTTCAATCTCAGCTGTGCCATGCAAAGCAGCGGAGGAGGGAAAAGCAGTGAATAAAGGACAGCCTAGAGGCTGGGCAGGCCAGTGGGCCAAACTTGTTCCGTTTGGATAATAAAGGTACGCGAGACCGGTGTTCCAACAAACAGCTCTTTAAACAATGTAATGACTTGTAGTAAACAATTGCCAAAGCTGCGGCAGCCCTTTTTATAGCGGCTGCTCGCAGCTTGCGGCCAATGACAGTTGTTTGAGAATTCCCGCCATCAGGTGGGCCAATCGCAATGGTGCTTTTTTGACCAATCCTAGTGCAGCCTGCTCAGCCAATCAGATTTAGTTATTTGGAGTCTTCTAATTTCTATACACAACACCCCTCTCCTCTTGGTTTCGTCCAACATGCGTGACTACGTTACGCAGGTAGGTGGGGCTTTTGTGGGTCCTACTTGACCTGCGCAGCTCAGTCTCAGCGTGGTCTTCCATCGGTTCAGTCAGGACGATTCCTTTTCTCCGCTCTTCTCCATGAACCTCTGGAAGGATCAGCCTTGCGCCCTGCCTGGCGTCTCAGCGCTGGATTGCATGGCTCTGCCACTCCCCCTGTTTGTCTGGTTGGTCGAGCTGGCCTGGCTGTCTCGCTTCTAGGAAGCCTCGCCTCGCCCCTGCTACCGTTCTCTTTCCAGAGGTCGTCTTAGTAATGCTCTTTGGGTCTTTACTGGGTTCTAATTTGTTTGTGTTGTTCTTTGTCATATTATTAGTGGTTCATCTCTCCCTTTTTATTATTTGTGTTTCCCCTCTCGCTCGGTTGTATTTGGGATTGTTTGTTGGGTGTATTTGAGGTCGGTAGCTTCGAGTAGGTATTAGATTGCATTGCCATGTCCAAAGCAAAGCTGGTCGATGTTGCGCTTCCATGTTCTGCCATTGTCTAGTGTGGCCGTATGACCGGGGCCCTGGAATTGAGTAAACTGTGCTGAAGCCAAATGGGTCCTCAGTAAGATTTTTTTGCTGTAGACTAAGTCTCCAGTGGTCAAAGGGAGCGATATTTAACTTGAGAGTCAGCAGGTTTCTTCACAGTGTAGTGGGGTGTAGTCTATCTAGTAGGATTGAATTCTACCAATGGGAGTTCTGCTGGGCTTTTGTAGTGGTATGCTAGGGTGATGTGGCTGAATTGTGACAGGATTTGTTTAGTCTCTATCTTGGTGTCTCCCTGTCCAGTTGTTAGGGCTTCTTTAAGTATACATGAACCATAGCGTCAGCTCATCATTTGAAGCCGGATTGAGCCGCGGCTTTAGGGCATGTTGATGCCTTGTGCTAAGGCAGGTATTGTTCGAAAAACTAAAAGCAGTAAACTGGTGGCCATTGTCAGATACTACTTACAGCTGGCAGTCCATGTGTAGCAAAAAGTTTGTTCAAATTGTTTTATGACTGCTTCAGTAGTTAGTGACGCCATAAAAACTCTACGCCAGTCTTGGAATAAATGCCGTCAACCAATTATCAAATTATGGTTCGCCTTTCATTGGCCCAGCAAAATCAATATGAGTCTCGCACCATGGGCCTCTGGGAGTTCCCATTCCAACTTGGCAAGAGGGATGTAGGCCAAGATTTCTTGGCAGTATGGCATTTGCCACCCCATTGTCAATGCCTTTGTCCAACGCCTGGCCAAGACGTGAACACACCTGGCCAGGGCTTTCATTTTACTATGCCCGCGGTGTCCCTCGTGCAACATGCACACAGCTTCTCTGCAACTTTTTTGGAATTACCACCCTGTCTCCCGCACAGTATAAAACCGTTTCAATGGACAGTTCAGTCTTCCAAGTCGAAAAGGTTTAAACAGTCTCGCCTGCTTATGCCTCATCCGCCAGTCCGCTTATCCACACAATGACAGAAGTCCGAACTGTCAGCGGCGTCTTTCGTGGGAGCTTTAGTGACGTCTCTGTGGTTAGTGGCAGGTTCGCGCATGTCTCAATCTGAAGAGTGGAGATACGGTGGGAGCTGGGTCATCTTCTTGTCGGGTACGGAAATGGCTTAAGCGCAATCCGTGTGGGTGATTTTTCCTGGCGATGATGAGTGTGTAATTGTATGCACGAGGATTCTTGACCATTCTCGTATTTCTTGGCGATAGGATTTCGGTGTTTGTATCCCTGCCAAAATCCTAGCAGGGGTTTATGGTCTGTGATAATAGAAATGTCCTACCATATAGTATTCATGGAATCTCTATGCCTGCTATGATTGCCGAGGCTTCTCGAGTCAAGTTCTGTATTCCTTTCAGATTATTGAACAACGTTGTGGAATAGAAGCGATTGGTCTTCTCTTGCATCTGTAGCTTGTGCTCAGTATGCGCCAATTCCCAAAAGTGATGCATTCACAGTGACCGTCAGTGCAGGGTGTTGCGTATTGTATTAAAATGGTTGATGTTAATAATCCTTAATGTTTTTGGAATGCGCTTGTTCTTGGTGGCCCCAAATTCCAGACAGTTTTTTATCTAATAGCCAATTTAATGGCTCTGCTACAGTTGCCTTTGGGGCAGGAAGTCGTTGTAAAGTTAATGAGACTAAGAACGCTTGTAAGTCGCTTTAGTTCTTAGGCTGGGTGCGTCTTTTATTGCTTTTATTTTATTTTCAGTGGTGTAATCCCTTTCTCATCTATTAATGTAGCCTTAAGAATTTGACTTGCAGATTGGTGGCTAGTTTACATTTTTCTCTTTTGACGCTTGACCCTGCTTCCGAAGTCTTCACAAGACTTATCTCAGTCTATCTTCTAATTGGTGTTTTTTTTTGCTGATACTGAACATATATCAAAATAGGGAACACCCCTTTTATGTCATTTAGAAGACGCATCCATTAGTCTTTGTAAAATGCCTGGGCAACCGCTTACAGCCAAAATTAAGTCGTTGCATTTGAATGCCCCTCTGGTGCATGACTAAGTCTTGCTTCTCGCATTTCAGGCGTCAACTGCAGCTGTTTGATATGCTTGCGCAGAGATCAAGTTTTGCGAAAATTTTCCTCTCCTAATGAATGCAAATAGGTGTTAACTACTGGAACCAGGGTACATGCTTTGGCTGAGTGCATGATTGAGCGTGGCCTTATAAGTCACCACAGATGTGCCAACTGACCTAATCTTGTTTGACAGGATCAAATGGATTCCCAAAGCCTTGGCATGGTCGATTGCTCTACACCCCTTGTCAATTGAGTTTGTTAAGCTGCTATCTATTTTCGGCTATTAAGGCAAAAGGAATGAGTCTGGCTTTGAGCCAGATGGAGCTATCTCTAGTCTAGGGCTGAATGTATATAGGTCCCCTGTACTTGCCTAGATCCCCTGGTCGAATACGTCCCGGAACTCTTTCCAGGCAGGCTCTCCTCCGCAATGTCTCGGCAACGCTGTTGATCCGGTCACTCCGATTCGCCAGGCCCACGAACCATTCGATCCAGGCAGGCTGGGGTGATACGGTTGGACCATTGTCCAGAGGAAGTACTTCAGTGTGTGTTTTGAATTCTAATTAGGAAATGTCGCAGACCCACTACCGGTCGGATCGTTTCCCTGGTATCTTGAGTAATTAGCTTATGCTGTATCCAAGTTCTCTTTGCTTGATGTCTGGTATCATGATTTCTGATAGTTCCATGATACCATTGAACAGGTATGATCCGGAGTCTACTTCCATCTCAGCAGGGCTTTCCTTCGATTTTTACGTTTAATTCGGCACCTTTTTTGCATTTGCTGCCCTGGCAATTCCAATGATTATTGTTTTGATGTAGTTTCTTCCTCTGTTTTCTTCGCTGGCCTTCTCATTCTCTTGCTCCCATGGCTTCGGCTTGTCATCTCTGTTTTCTGTGAGTTGTGTGTGTGGCTGCAGCGTCTTTTTGACTATAGCCTCTTTTTGTTCCAGCAGACCCCTTCAATGTGCCCCCTTTTTCTCATAAAATCTGGCAAAGGCTCAGGAATCTGCAATTCGGAACGCGTGTCCCCCTCTGCACCAGCAACTGGAATTCTGCTCCTTCCTTCTTTTCCCACCATTTTCCTTCCGACTGAAGCCGTATGTATGTTTCTGTCATTGTCATCATCGGCGGTCGCTCGGGGAGTCGGAGTCTTCATGGTGGCAGTCACGATGGGTTGTTTTTGTCTTTCCCAACCTTCTTTTCTCGGGGTTTGGTTCTGTGGTTCTGGATTTGGTTGAGCTTTCATCTCGGCACAAGTGGCCTGCGGATTTCTTGCTGCTTCAAGCGCAGTGCTTCTGCATGGCCTCAGCCACTGCTATATTGGGCTGTTTTAGTAACTTCCTTTGCAGTGTAAGCATCCTAATCCGAGACCACCAGTCTCTCATGGCTTCGTCCATGTATGAGAAATATCAGGCTCTCTGATATTTCTTAGGCGTTCTACAAAATTCCGATGCTCATCATCTTCTCGTTGTCTCACTTATAGATTTGTGCCTTTTTATAAATTGGAGACTACACGTGTAACGGGCTTGTAGCATTCGGTATTAATTCTGGCCATGCCACTTTGTTTACGTCCCTGTTTGGCTAATGCCCTGCCATTTGAAAACAGCTAGGTCACACAGTGCTAGGAATACAGCTCTCTTCCTCTGTCGGCTATTTTCCTGTAAGCTCGTTGCTTTCTAAAGAACAATCAGGAAAGCATTCAATTAATGACTCCCAATCTTCTTCCGCAAGTTGAATGGTGGCAAGGCGGCCATATGGTACCGGCCATTTTGGTTGAATCGATTCTTGTTAGCCTCATGCTTTCAGTCTCATTCTTAAGACGATCCACGCTTCATCGCAGTGTCCATTTGGAATAATAAGGTTGCGAGACCGTTGTTCCAACAAACACTCTTTATTTAAACAATTTGTGACTTGTGTAAGCCGGAGAATGATGCTAGAAGCCGCGCAGCCCTTTATTTCGTGCTGCTCAGGCTTTGCATCAATGACAGTTCTCTAGAAATTCCGCCATCAGGCGGCGCAATCACAGTGCGGTGCTTTATTGACCAATCCTAGTGCGGCCTGCTCGGCCAATCAGATTTAGTTATTTGGAGTCTTCTAATTTCTATGCACAACAAAACTGGTTCGGTGTCAGCTGCTCTTTGCAGCTACAGATTCTATAGAACAGGGCTGAACTGGTAGCATCCCACCCCTCATTTTAGTATAAAAACTAAATGAAGATGAGTTTTGAAGATTTAGCTTTGGCACAAAAGTGAGTTCATGAAACCTTGAAAGGATTTCTCTCTCCCAACAATGGCATGCTGACTAAGGACCTTCTAATTGTGAGTGAGTACAAGCCTGACTTGTGCACTGAGTACAACATTTTGTTCAAGGCCTAGTTCGGAGAGAATCAGCACCTACCAGGTCCAAGGCAAGAATAACACAGTTGGAAGAGACCTTGGAGGTCTTTTAATCCAACTTTCTGCTCAGGTAGGAAACCCTGTACCATTTCAGATAAATTGTTGTCCAATCTCTTCTTAAAAAATTACAGTGTTGGTTGGAGCATTCACAACTTCTATAGGCAAGTCATTCCACTGATTAATTGTTCTGCCAGGAAATTTCTCCTTAATTCTAGGTTGCTTCTCTCCTTGATTAATTCCCACCCATTGAATCTTGTCCTCGCTTCCTGTAATTTGGAGATTAGGTTGACTCTCCAGAGGCTTCTTTAATGGCAGTCCCTTAGATTTGGAACATTTCTATCATGACACCCCAGTCCTTCTTTTTGTTAAACTAGACATACCCAATTCCAGCAACTGTTCTTTCCTTAATCATCTTTGTTGCTTTTCTCTGTACCCATTCTAGAGTCTCAACATCTTTTTTTCCAACATGGTGATCAAAACTGGATGCATTCCAAATGTCATCTTACTTTGTAAGTATTCCAATTGTGGTCAAGCTTTATGCTATTCATTGACTGGCCTGGAAAACTGATGTATTTGTAGCCCTTTAACAGATTTCTACCCATACAAGAACTCAAAGCAGCATACCTAGTTCTTCTTGCTCAGTCTATTACCCACAATAGCAATCAAAGGTGGTCAGTTGGATTGAGAAAGAATCAGCTTCTATGGCTCGAGATGGATATAAACCTGGAGTTCCCTGGTTTTAATCCAACACCTAAATCCTACTGGTTCTTTTGCTCAACAGATTGGGATGACATTTGTATTGCCAACAGATCATATGGAGGAGATAAGGCAACCAAATTTCAGAAAAATCGTTGCAAGGCTTTGAGGTTACATACTTTTTAAACTATGTGTCATAATTTAAACTATGTATTTAAACTATGTGCCAACTGTTTTGTTGCTTTGGGACAGATTCCATTTGTATGTGTTACTGTCACTCCTGTGGGGATAAACCCTATTGAATTTCAGAGACAAAGATATATTTTTTTAAAAAAATACAGGAAGTCTGTATGGATTTCAGTGCTGAGAAAGTAGAATGTATGAAAGCCCTTTCCTCTTTGCAAGTCTGAGACAGAATAGGATTGGACTTGGTGCTCATCATGTCTGTATCATGCCTCACTATTTGTTTCTTCCTTTTAATGTCTCTGCTCAGAACCACTGGGAGAAAAGAGACAGCAAAAAACAGTACAAAGCTCTATAATAAACTATTCAGAAACATATGTGTACCATATTCTGGGTCTGAATCAATTTGAATAAGACTGGTAGGAAATATGAGCATTTAAATATTTTGATTTCTTTTAAACATGAAGAACTTGAGTTTCATTATTGGCTAATAATTTCTTTTGAAGATCATATCTATAATTTTTCCATGATTTCCCAAGGCAAGCAAACAATGCTGGCAACCTTTACATGAATTTTGGCAACTCAACAACTCAAGGGATGGCATTTCTGCCCAACTCAAAAGGTGATTTGGCATGACAAAAAATATTTTGCAGCCTGATATGACAGTCAACTGCTTGAGAAACTCCCCCCCCCCCAGTCTCAATGACTAGGAGGATTATTGAGCTCTGATATAACATATTATCACATCTTTGCAGCTGCATCGTTTTCTGTGGCCAGCAGGAAACCCATTTGTCAATCATCATGAATGAAACCATACAACAGCAAAGTGGCTAGTCCACTGATGGCACAGGCATCATAGAGAAAGAGGCAAAATGCTTGGAAAATAAAGATTAAGGTTTAAGGACATCTGGCCAGAAGCCTGAGTGGTTCTAAATGGCAGTGAAAAAAAAATGATGGGCTATATGTGTCATATCAGCAATGGAAAGTCTAATTGATCGTGTAGAACTAAATATATTGTACTGTTCTCTCAGCTTTTTGGATTGAACAAAAAGAACTAGGTAATTGCACAATTATGTCCACTCCTTAATGATAGTTTCTCTTCTATAATCTCTTTCAGAGGGCACACATGAAAAAAAAACTACAGAGGGAAAGATGTATCGTTGTATACATGTGCTTGGGGCTATGCAGAATTCTATATACAGTATGCATTCCTTGTGCTTATAGAAAAGGAAATGTAAGAATGAGTACCTTGAAAATTAAAGGTCAGAATAGTGATGATAAAAAAGCTACAAGACAGTAGTTAGAAGAACCTTTGATATAGCCGTATTTATACCAAAAGAAGCCGATTTCAATATACATGTTGTTAATCAGCAAGAAAAAATGTTGTCTTGGTATTTTCTAGCAGTTCAACATCCATTAAAAATTGTCAGATTATGTAACCAGTTTTTCAGCATTCCAGCAAACCTCCATTCCAGTCAGTAACTCTGAGATGAGCATAATCTCAAAAGTACCTTTATTAGAATAGCACCTGGCACATCTGTGAAATCTCGAAACTAAAGTTTCCTGGACTTCCCATGATGTCCCAAACTACAATCCATCCCCTTTTCTCCCATCATCACATCACATGGAACAATCGCGATCTGTCTCAGTGTAAGATCCTTTTTGTCTGCTGCGCCACACTTAATAACCTTGAACTAAGAAAAGAATTCTATTTTGTCTACTTAGAACTACTCAATTGAAACACCCCCCTCCCAACTTCTCAGGCTATGTGGCAGCGTGGAGTATGATTTCCAAAGCTGACACAGTTTTAATTGCACTTGTGTCCTATGCAGCATTCTCTGACAACAAAGAGACATCTCAAGCACATATTTTAACTGTGAAGCAGTGGCAACAAGGGCAACCAAAACCCAGGTTTTCTCTAAGCAGCATGCTCACACTTTTCTATGTGTGCTAGGAGCTGCAATTTAAAGATAATTTTGCAAGGCTGATGTTCAGTTGCTTGCTTATCATCAACTAAGAATGGTGCACTGACTCAGCCAGAATATGTTTGAAAGGTATGGAACTGCAGTTTGATCTTCTATTCCAGAAAAGGAAAGAAAAGGAAAAGAAAGCAAAGGAAAGAAAAGAAAAGAAACCAAGCCCAATATATTGTTTGCTATAGTTTAAATGTAGCTGAAGCAATGAATTCTTCATCACTGTCCCTTGATGTTAAATATGTTGCATGTTGAAGCAGTTGAGATCAAAGCCAGCTGTTGAAGAACATTTATAATCTGGAGCTACAGTTGGAAACAATTTGTTGATGCTATAAATTATTATTTTCAAACAAATAGCTTTATTAGGAACAGAGTTAAAGTTGTAAGGGTAGATCAATTACTTCTATGAGAAAAAACAACAAGACTTATTAGCCTAAGTAGCTATAAAAGAAGAAGAAGAATGCTTGAAAATTGAGGAATTTTAAACTGAAAAATAAAATGAACTCAAATGTTTGAGTGCTTTGCTCTTTGAGATAAGGTTTCCAGAGGTCTAAACTTTGGTTCATACACGAGTGTAGCAGACACTTCCTTTTTAAATAATTTTATGAAACATTATAATTAAACAGCCAAAAACTAATACAAAGTACAAAAATGAAGAAAAAATAGAAATCAAGGCAAAAGAGAAAAATAATATATAGAAACAAAGAAAAGAAAGAAAAATATATCAAAGAAAAGAAATATTTTCTCCTTTGTTACAGCAAGTATGAACAATTTTGACAACTTATCTTCTCTTAAAATACAACAAATGATTTCTTCATATCATACTTTATCTCTTATCTAAAAACTGATCTTTGCAACCTTGGCATTCAGTCCTGGTCAGCCAAATTCCATTAGCAAGACACTTATTTGATACATTTGTCTAATCTGTTCTGAGTCCTTTGTTTCTCTAAAATGTCAAACTCATGTCGTCATGATGGCATCACATGACATATTGGGATTTTGTTCCCCTTTGCTAAACCGGGCGTGGGGGTGGTGATGCATGGGCTAGGAGTTTGACAGCCCTGCTCTAAGGACATTCTCAGATTTTTGGGGGTGAGGTTGTTTTCTTACAGATGTTTCATTACCCAAACTAGATAATGTCATCAGTGATGGTGATGATGTGACTAACACTGTGATGGTGTGACTAGTATCAGTGCTAGCATCAGACTAGTCATGATGATGTTACCTAGTTTGGATAATGAAATGTCCGCAAGAAAACAACCAAGCTCAGAGAGCACTCAGGACTTCTTATTTCAACCTTGAGTTACAAATATTTTCCTTTATTGGCTTTCAGGATGCTTTAGCACAAGCAGGGTATTTCATAATTTCATACAGTCATTGGTTTTCCTGTTTTCTAAGTTTCTCCTCCCTACCGACTTATGAGAAAGAGGATCTTTAGCTATTAGTAGGTGTCATTAAGGCCACCTTAATCCTAGTAAAATTAATTTTTTTTGTGAGAAGCTGTGCTTCCTTGCCCAGCAAACAGGAGAATTTTTTTTTTAAAAATAGCCCACACATGTTTTCATTGAAGTATTAGTAATTCTTTCTCAAAGTTGGAAGGACAGCACCAACACCAGGGAGCATCTGAAGATCAGCAATCAAAACAAACCCTGTGATTTCTGTCAGACTCTTATAACTTTTAAAATAGTATTAATATTAGTTAGGTGCTATTAAATTGGATCCAACTCTTGGTGGCTTCTTGGGATTAGCTGTAATGTTTAGTTTTTCTAAAACTTTTCAGGAATCTCTTTGATCCTCTCCATTCATCTGATCCATTTTTTCTCCTCCTTAGTTCAATCTTGTCCCTCTCTCAATAGTGATCAGCTAGAATGGAGCTCAGGTGGACTGTATTTGGCTGTCCTGGCTCCATTTTTGATTGTAGAGGGCTGCAGGAGGATACCCCCAGGCCTGCCCGGGTCACCACAGGTGCCTCCAACATGAGTGACATTGAGCTGGGCATGAGCCTGGCCACATCCACTCCAGCCATGTTCCCCAGGTCAATCACAACCCTGATGGCTCTCAATGCAATCGAGTTTGACATCCCTGAGCTGGAAGCAACTGAGAGAGCCCAGCAACATAAAAGGAACTTTTCCAAATTCTTCATTTGATGGCCACTATGGGTAGAAGGCAAATCATGTAATAGGTACCTGCCAAGTGGAACTCTTTGTTGGATGGGATTTCCTAGAGCTAGTAGTGGAGCCAGCTCAGGATTAACAAAATAAGCACGTGCTCCTCCTCTGAACATTCTCCTGTAGTATGAGTTCTGAAGGGCAGGGCTGGCTGACTGGGTTAAGGCTAGAAAGTTGAGGGCAAACAAACCAGAAACAAAAACATCTGAGTTGCTTTGCTGCAGTCTTAGAAGTGAAGGATCAACTGATACTTCATAAAGTATCTTTAAAGGCATGATTGATTTGAAGCTTTATCAAAGGGAAGCACTCTTTTGAAACTTTGCACAGCATTAACAGTAAGGATTTATTTGGTCGAGAATTGATTAGCATTTCTTGCAGGCCATGGAATTAATAATTATTTCCAAATATATAATTTAAAGGTTCTTATCTTTTTTTTCATTGTCTTTCTCATGAGTTTTTCATTGTGTGAGAGATGGGGCAAACTACAGCACCCATCCCGAGCATCAGAGTCCATTGGAGCTGGATAACTAGTACATTCAAATTTAATACATACATCAATCATCTTTATTCCCAAATTGCTCTTTTCATATAGATTTCACAAGATAAAATTAATGGTACCTGTACTCAATCCTTGGTCTAAATATGTGCCTACCCACCACAGAAATGACCCAAGTTAAAGTGGTCAGCACCAAACTGAGTAGCTAGAGGGAATCCCAGTTTGCTGTCAGCTGACTAGATGCCCTTTGACTTTGACTACGCGATTATATCATAAAGAGACAAACTCACTGAGGCAACCATTTGTTGAAAGTATTCACAACACATGTTCAAAATTTCAAATACTACTAGCTCAAAAAATGATCTGTTCCTATTATGAGTTAGGATAGCATAAAGTCATAGGAAAGAAATATAGATGGGTGGACTTCAACTTCCAGAATTCACCCAGCATTTTGACTGGGGATTTCTGGGAGTTGGACTCCATCCATTTTAAAGTAGACAAGGTTGAGAAAGTAGCCCGGGGGTGTCAAACTCATGTCATCATGGTGGTGTCACATGAGGAATCAGGACTTTTCCCCCACTTTGCTAAACTGGGCGTGGGCATGGACAGAAGTGAAGCATCTGGTCTGCAGGCCACAAGTTTGATAGCCCTGAAGTAGCCCAACAATTTGCTCATGAACCAGTTGGAAAGCTGGAGTACTCAGTTAAGTTTGCAAGTGCAATTGGTGCAAATCATAGCATCTAAAACCTCCAAAGGAAAGCTAGGCAAGGGCTGGAAAGAAAGGGGGCAGAATGGAAAGACCTTGGCACTGATCTAAATGCATCTCATATCTTCATTATACATCAGATCTAATGGAAATTAAAATAACAACAAAATAAACCATTGAATTCTGATCTTTCCTAACTTCTGCCTTGCAATTTTTTGCTGTCATCCAGAATTCTAGATTTTCCAGATCACTTTGACTGCAGTACACTCTGGCCAATCATTTGATTGAAAATATATAAATATTTTTGTGAATTAGATCTAATAGGGGCCATCATCTCTTCTGACTACATCCCTTTAGACTCTCTTGTCATTGAAAACCTCTCAGTACATACTTGTTTGCCCTCTGTGCCTGGAATTTTAGATCTGCAATAAGCCAGGCAGTTGTAATGTGCTACAAATAACAAGTGAGTTGGCAGATAGAACCATCTTAACATAACTATTCTTCTTGGCATCGACCTATGAGCAATGATGACTGTTCCCAAAGTGAGAAAATGCACCACACTCACCCACAAGCTTTATAAAGAGAGAAAGCTTAATGAAGTGCCAGTTCTGATTTAATAACCGTATGAGAAAATCTCACTTTATTTTGAGGGTTAACTACCTACTGTGAAAATATTAATTGCTGTGAATTGTGCCCATTTATTACCATACAGAGTTTTTTTTCTCAGCTGGCAAGCAAGAGCTGAAAGAACTTTTAGGGTTGTTCTCTCATTGAAGAAAAAGAAAAATATTTTGATAAGGAATGGGGAAAGGGCAATTTTAGGTGTAGGATTATAGTTAAATTGAATATGGCTTTTAGTTTCTCATCACTTCAATCTCTGCTGACTGAATTTAAAGGAGTTGGGATTTGGCTACACCGCATTCCAAAATAAAATTTGTCTTCTGAAAATGTTATTAAATAGTCAGGTTTCAGGAATATTATTGATAGGAAATTATAACTTGAACACAGTACTCGTGTCAGATTTTCCTTTTAGAAGAAGACTGTGTCCAAGGAATTCCTGGAATATTTTGATACAAAGTGTTCTCAACAGTGGTGGGATTCAAATTTTTTTTGACTACCAGTTCTGTGAGTGTGGCTTGGTGGGAAAGGCAGGTGAAGGATACTGTAAAATCTCCATTCCTTCCCCATTAACCTGCTTTCCAGCTTCATTTCCCTGTGCAGGGCAACAAAAGAAGACCCAGCCATACAGATGAGACTCAGGAGGCAGAGAATAGATAGGGATAGGGCCAGGGCCAGTCAGAGGGGGCATTTGCTGGTTCTCTGAACTACTCCAGAACTGGTCAGAACCTGCTTAATACCATCTCTGGTTCTCAATGCACAGAAATGCTATTGATTGATCATTGGTAGCTAAAATTTGATTCTTAATTATTGATTTCTCTATTTACATGGGTGCTAAATTCTATGAAGACTCTGGGTGGCACACAACATTAAAACAGCAAGAAATAATACAACAGCAGAAAGAATGAGACACATCTAGAAAAAAAAGAAAAAATTGAAAGTTTGGAACAAAACCTATAAGAGGCTCATCACCCAACCTAGCACTAGTCTGTGAAACATGGCTCAACGCATCTCTCCCTGATTCCATTACCACAATAAGAGGCTATCATGTTTACCGATCAGATTGTGAAATCCGTAGAGGAGGTAGTGTTGCTATCTTCTGTAAAAAGTCCCTACATCTAAAAAACATCCAAGTTATCCAGGAGCTTGCTATTCCTGAGACCATAGTCTGTGAACTCTCCTTAAATATCACATTTCAGCTCTTACTATGTTACAGAACCCCTGATTATGACATTGAAAATGCAAACAAGCTAAATACACTAGTAACATGGGCAGCATCCTGCCCACACGCTTTTATCTTTCTTGGTGACTTCAATCTACCTCATATTAACTGGACCCTGAACAAATGTACAACTGAATCCACACATGCAATCTTCTACAATGCAGGAACAAATCTGGGACTAGAACAACCAGTGACCAACAACTCTAGACCTAACAACTGCCTCAATCTCATTGTCATGCCCCTGGTGGAGACTGACTCTGAGGAAGAGGAGGAACAGCCAACAGAGAGTGGAAGTGTGGCTCCAGAGGTAGTGGAGGAGGTGGGGAAGGGCAGAGGCTGGCTGAGCAGTCACAAGAGGATCCAGGCCCATCCCCTATCCATCCTAGGTCATGCTGGGAGAAGAGGATCAGGGAAAAGCGAGGTCTACTCAAGAGGAGATTACCATGATCCTCCTCGTGGCTTGCAGGTGGGAGC